>PISX010008480.1:0-81470 GCA_004024625.1 Mellivora capensis
TTTTTTTAAGATTTTATTTATTTATTTGTCAGAGAGAGAGAGCGAGAGAGCGAGCACAGGCAGACAGAGTGGCACGCAGAGGGAGAAGCAGGCTCCCTGCTGAGCAAGGAGCCCGATGTGGGAGATGTGGGACTGGATCCCAGGACGCTGGGATCATGACCTGAGCCGAAGGCAGCCACTTAACCAACTGAGCCACCCAGGCGTCCCTGGGGCCTACATTTTTAAAAAAGGTGTAATTCATACACTATACAATCTATTTACTTAAAATGTACAGATCAGTGATTTTTAATACATTAATAAAGTTCTGCAACCACCACCCAAATTTTAGAGCATTTTCAGTACCCCCAAAAGAAACCCTATTGCTCTAGCTATTGCTCTCCTTCCCTCCCATTTTCCATAGCCCTAGATTTAGTCTCTATTGACTTTCCTCTTCTAGACATTTCATATAGATGGAATCATACAGTAACTGATTTTTGTGACTGCCTTTCACTTGGTGTAAGTTCTTCAGGATTCTTCTACTTTATACCATTGATCAGTACTTTTGTTTTTTGTTTTCTTATGACTGAATGACATTCCATTCTGTGGATATAACATTTTTTTTTACCCATTCATCAGTTTATAGACATTTGGATGGTTTCTACCTTCTGACTATTATGAATTATCCCATTGTGAATATTCATGTACAAGTTTTTGTGTAGACACAGGTTTTCATTTTTCTTGTGTATGTACATAGGAGTGGGATTGCTTAGTCAAATGTTAACACTCCGTATTTAAAGATTTTAAGTTTAACCAAACTGTTTTCCAAATTACCTGCACCGTTTTAATTCCCACCAACAGTGTATAAAGGTTCCAGTTGCTCCATATCCTTGTCAGATTTGGTCTTACCTGTCATTTTTATTATAGCCATCATGGCGGGTATGAAGTGGTATCATTGTGGTTTTCATTTACATTTCCTTAATAACTAATGATGTTGAACATTTTTTCATATACTTGTTAGCCATTTGTATCTTTTTTATGGAAAAATGTCAGATCTTTTGTCCATTTTTTAATTAGGTTGGGTTTTTGTTCTTTTATGTTACTCAAGAATTTAATTAATATCCTCTAACTTAATTAGTTTATTGGGGTTTTTTATTTTTAATTTTTTAACTTTAAAAACTATGTCGTCTTTTGGTTTTTTACTTTTTTCTTTCTGTTTGCAATCTTCTGTAGGTACTTCTTCCACAAAACAGTGGTTATGAGTTCAGGCTCCAGAGTCTTTCTGCCACACATACCAGATATTTCTGTCACTTACCCAGCTGTGTGACCTTTGTTCGGTTACATAACTACTCTAAGCCTCTGTTTCCTCAAATGGAAAAGGGGGTGAGTTGACATATCCTTTGTCAGAAGGTTATTCAGAGGATAAATGAGTTATCTTAAGAGTCAGCTTTTGGGTCTATTGATACTACTGGGGTTTTTTGTTTCCTTATTTTGTTGCTATCTAAATGCCCTTAATTAGGGACACCGTGGTGGCTCAGTTGGTTAAGCGGCTGCCTTTGGCTCAGGTCATGATCCCAGTGTCCTGGGATCGAGTCCCACATCGGGCTCCTTGCTCGGCAGGGAGCCTGCTTCTCCCTCTGCCTCTGCCTGCCGCTCTGTCTGCCTGTGCTCGCTCGCTCTCTCTCCCTCTCTCTCTGACAAATAAATTAAAAAAAATTTTTTTTTAATAAAAAAATTAAAAAAAAATAAAATAAATGCCCTTAATTATTTCTTTGAGTTTACACTGCTTGAGTTTAACACACTGACAAATAGTCAAAGCTGGATCTATATCAGGTATATACTAGAACCTATAATTTTATGGTGGTTATATCTGACTCATTAATAATCATATTTATATTTTTCTTCCATGCCTTAAGTCTATCAATAGTAATACCATTCTGAACAAGGCAAGTGACCAGTGAACTCAACACATTTTTCACTTAAATCCCTAACTATTCTTCCACTTCTCTTAAATTTTTTTTTTTACTTATTTATTTGTCAGAGAGAGAGAGTGAGCACTGGCAGGCAGAGGCAGAGGGAGAAGCAGGCTTCAAGGAGCCCGATGTGGGACTCGATCCCAGGACGCTGGGATCATGACCTGAGCCGAAGGCAGCGGCTTAACCAACTGAGCCACCCAGGCGTCCCTCCACTTCTCTTTATGTTCATATTCCCCAAAGGTTTAGTTTTGGTTTGTTTGGGGATATACTTTTGTGACTTTTCTTCCCACTCCATTGCTTGCTTTAAAACAAAACAAAACATTATATTAACTATTCTTTATCATATCTGACATATTTCATAGAATTTTTTTGATTTATTTTTGTCCTTGCTGGAGTTTCTCAAAGAGTGTCTCAGTTTGGTAAGACTTCTGAGTTTTATTATGCCTGCAGCTAAATTTATTTTATCCTTCTATTATAATGTTATTTTATCTCTGTAAATTCTAGTTTCAGAGTTTTGGGGTTTTTTTCTTTCTCTTTGAAACTATCTTCCCAGTATCTTCTGGTTTCTAGTGTTGATTTTGAAAAGTTAGATGTTCACCTGATTCTTGTTCCTTTGTAGGTAGTCAGTCATTCTTTATAGAAACTTTCATATTTTTGTTTTTGGCAGTCTTCATATTTACTCTAATTTGCCTAGTCTGTGAGAATTTTCTCAGATATTTGGCACTCTGAGCAATTTCAGGCTGAATTTTTTCTTTAATTCTGAGAAATTCCTAGAGTCTTGTCTTTATTTTCTCCTCTTCTTCTCCCTCCAGGACCTTCTATTTTCCTTAAATTTTCTTGTATGTTTTCTCTGTCATCATCCCCTTCATCCTGAAAAATTCTGGGAACTCTTTAATCTGATCTTTGAGCTTACTAATACATTCTTTAGTTATTGAATCTTGTACCTAATCCATCAGGCTAATTCTTTGTTTCAGATACTGATTTCTCTAAATCCGGGATTCCAGTTGGATTTTCTTCATGACATTTTTCCACTACATCTTCAAGTATTCTCTTTTTTAAAAACTGGCTGATTATAATTTACTTTTTTTTTTTTTTTCAAGATCTTGTTTTTAAGGGACACATGGGTGGCTCAGTCAGTTAAGCGTCTACCTTTGGCTCGGGTCATGATCCCAGGTCCTGCATCTGGCTCTCTGCTTGTGCTGTCTCTCTCTGACAAAAAAATAAAATCTTAAAAAAAAGAAAAGAGTAAAAAGATTTTAAGTAATCATTTCTACACCCAGTGTGAGGCTTGAACTTACGGCCCTGAAAGAGTCACATGCTACACTGACTAAGCCAGCCTAGCACCACTATTTTTTTTTTAATTTATTTATTTGTGAGAGAGAGAGAGCGAGCACAGGCGGACAGAGTGGCAGGCAGAGGCAGAGGGAGAAGCAGGCTCCCCGCCGAGTAAGGAGCCCGATGTGGGACTCGATCCCAGGACACTGGGATCATGACCTGAGCCGAAGGCAGCCTCTTAACCAACTGAGCCACCCAGGCGTCCCTAGCACCGCTATTTTAAATCCTTGTTTTTCCTGGTCCAAAATTCTGCTCTAAATTATTTAATTAGTCATCTGTTGTTTGCTGTTGTGTACTTTCAGATGTTCATCATTTTACCCCTACAATTATTTACTGCCTTGTCTCTTCAAGACTTTGTTAGCCAAGAAAGAACTGGTGAAAGATATATTTTTATTCTGATGAATTTTATATAAAGCAAATGGGACTTAAAATAACCTAAATTTTTAGCAAGATATTTAATGTTTTTAATTTCAAGAATAAAATTTTGTCCTCAATAACTTGTTTAGCTCTGATGATACTAAAATTTAGGTTATTTATACTTCTTTCTTTTTTTTTTTTTTAATTTTATTTATTTTTTTGACAGACACAAGTAGGAAGAGAGAGAGGAGGAAGCAGGCTCCCCGCCGAGCAGAGAGCCCGATGCGGGCCTGGATCCCAGAACTCTAGGATCATGACCTAAGCTGAAGGCAGAGGCTCCAACCCACTGAGCCACCCAGGCACCCCATACTTCTTTCTTAAGCAAGTCTATGTTGCTGTCCTATACCAGGCCTATTATTAGAAAAGTGATAATTTGCAAGTTTTTATTATTAAATGGACACCACTTATCTGGTTTGGGGCTATGGTGGTAGGAATAATTCCTTCCACTGTCATTAAGAAGTAAGGTTTTTGGTTGCCTGGGTGGCACAGTTTGTTAAGCATCTGACTTGGGCTCAGGTCACGATCCCAGAGTCCCAGGATGGATTCCCACCCACATCAGACTTCCTGCTCAGCAGAGAGCCTGCTTCTCCCTCTGACCCTCCCTTGTCCCATTCTCTCTCAAAAATCAAAATCTTAAAAAAAAAAAAAAGTCAAGTTGTCCTTTCATTAGAGTAGATCCTGGCACTGCACCTTTTCTCCTTCTTTCCTTTGGTGTTCATCCCCAGAAGCAACTCTGCGTATTACATACGTTCAGTCAGCCACATTTGTTTTTAAATTACATTATTATCATGTATAAAAGTCTTCATGTTTGGGGCGCCTGGGTGGCTCAGTGGGTTAAAGCCTCTGCCTTCGGCTCGGGTCATGATCCCAGGAGGATCGAGCCCCGCATCAGGCTCTCTGCTGAGCAGAGAGCCTGCTTCCCTTCCTCTCTCTCTGCCTGCCTCTCTGCCTACTTGAGATCTCTGTCTGTCAAATAAATAAATAAATAAAATCTTTTTTTTTTTTTTTTTTTTTTTTTTTTTTACAAAGGTCTTCATGTTCAAGAGGTAAATTATAGGAACATATAGCTATGTATAGCTTATTATCAACCAAGCTTTGAATAGACTCTTGAGGGTCAGCAGTTGCTAGTTGTAAGGAAGAAATAGCTGTAGACAGATTATTAAGCAGATAGCATTAATAATATCTTACCTTATACCTCATCTTTTTTTTCCCCCTAGGTCATCTCCTTCTCTTAAACTGACCCTTTGAGCTTTTCTTTCCTGCCATCCTCTTCACCATGTCCTGTATCCTCATGAGCAGGACAATAAATCTGTAGCCAAATCCTATAGTAGACATTACTAAATTTATGACGTGTTTTTTGCCTGCCAAGCCTTGCATATGCCCTTAGAATCCTTCTCAGTACAGTATTTCACTGAGCAAGTTAGAGTAACCACTAAAGATGACACCTCATTGTCATTTCTATTTTGTCACTCTTTTTCCAATTAGACTCTGACATTAGCTAGACTATGACATTAACTTACTCGTGCTGTATTTTTTTGAAGGTTGAAAAGGACTAAAGATAGACTAGCAAATAAAGGTGTTTCCTATTATCCAAGAGACACTTTTCCTGCCCTCCTCTTACTTTTAAAAAGCCTTTTCTATCCCTCCTTTGTTTCTCTGTGTGGTGTTTCTCCAGCTGTGGTGTTTTTCCTCCTTTCTACCTAATTAGTTTACACTGGGAAATTAGTAGATGTCTGTTGAGCATATGAACAAGATTTTGATTTTGTGGTGGGTGAAAAGGACATTTTTTTACTTTCCAGATGGTAAGTTTACTTTCCATCCTCCTGTTTAGAATTTTTTGTAGAGGATTAGGTGCCACCAAATCTCTAGAAGCTGTTTGTTTTGAATGCCTTCTTCCTGGAACTAAGCAATCATCACCTACTGCTAAAAAGAGGTAAATTTGAGAAAGGACAAAATAAAAAGAAATGGCTAGTAGGGCAAACAGGTATTACCCTGTTTTTGTTTGTGATTTAATATCAGCTAAGTACTTGAAAAATATAAATGCAAAAGACAGAGAGTGAACCATCCTTCAGTGTGCCGTCTGTATCTCCACTGCCGCAGTATATGTCCTACCACATCGTGATCCTTGTTCTGCACAACCAGGCTTTGACCTCACCTGCTTAGGAAGACACTGAGGTTTGAAAGGGTAAACAATTGCCCAAGAGCAAACAGCAGCTAGTAAGTGGTAGAGTTGGGACTCCACTCCAACTGTCTCTGACTTCAAACCTTATACCACTCCTTCCCATCTAACCATATGGGAAATATTAGCAGATTTTATCCCTTTTTTTTGTAGCCTTTTTAATTTGGGCAATAATTACATATAGAAATATGTTTTAATGTTTTATAGATTATTTGAGCCACTGGAAGTATGGCTAAAAGAAATGATAGGCATCTGAGACAAATAGTTTCCTAAGCCTTTGAGGCAGTATAGCCCAGGGATGTAGAACAGTGTTGAGCCTGTTGTCAAATCCTGGCTCCACTGCTGCCTCACACTGTGCAAGCTTCTTTTCTCAAATCAACCATGGTGGTTTTGAGGATTAAATGTGGTAATACACATAGAATACCTGCCAAATAGCAAGCATTTCATCTATGAAAATGAACAATGTATATGGTATCGTTATATATTTACTGTATCATGTTAAATACCTACCTTTCCATGAGATTCTGAGAACTTTCACTGACTTAAAATTACACATTACTCTAAAGACACTTCATACCTCCTATGCTGGTATCTGTAGAGCAATAACAAATATTACCTCTACTCTTCATATTAGTTTTCATATTTTGGTTAAATATCATAATATATAATCACTATTATTCGAGACATCCTATAATGGTTGAGTATCTCCTGATCAGGAATATTTGCCTCACCAGAGGATTTCAATTATTTCTAGAATGATTCCAAAAATCTGTTTAGGCAAAGGATACTTGAAATAATAGCAGTAGACACTGAACAGCAGTAGAATTTACCAGTGCCTTTATTTTAACCTTCTGTTGTATGAAAATGCAGAATCCATATTCAATAATTAAAACATTTGCTATCTCTTCTTTTTCAGAAGATGAATAATCTTTCATTTAGTGAGCTATGTTGCCTCTTCTGCTGTCCACCTTGCCCTGGGAAAATTGCTTCAAAATTAGCGTTTTTGCCACCTGATCCTACTTACACGTTGATGTGTGATGAAAGTGGAAGCCGCTGGACTTTACATCTATCAGAACGAGCAGACTGGCAGTACTCTTCTAGAGAAAAAGATGCTATTGAGTGTTTCATGACTAGAACCAGTAAAGGCAACAGAATTGCCTGCATGTTTGTGCGTTGTTCACCCAACGCCAAGTATACTTTACTCTTCTCACATGGAAATGCTGTTGATCTCGGGCAGATGAGCAGCTTTTACATAGGACTGGGATCACGGATTAATTGTAATATATTCTCATATGATTATTCTGGATATGGCGCAAGTTCTGGGAAACCAACAGAGAAGAACCTCTATGCAGATATCGAAGCTGCTTGGCTTGCTCTTAGGACAAGGTAAATCGTGATTGGAAATTTTTTGCACATTTATTATGATGGTTAACTAAAATTGTCTTATATTTAAAAAGTAGTTTTTATAACACATGTTTTGAAGTACTAAATAGAGATTATATTAACCAATATATATCTATTAAGAATTAAGCTCTTAGGGGTGCCTGGGTAGCTCAGTCATTAAGGCTCAGGGGGAAGCCTGCTTCTTCTTCTCCCACTCCCCCTGCTTGTGTTCCCTCTCACTGTGTCTCCCTCTGTCAAATAAATAAATTTAAAAATCTTTTTAAAAAGAAAGAAACGAGGCACCTGGGTGGCTCAGTGGGTTAAAGCCTCTGCTTTCGGCTCAGGTCATGATCCCAGGGTCCTGGGATCGAGCCCCGCATCGGGCTCTCTGCTCCGCGGAGAGCCTGCTTCCCCCTCTCTCTCCCTGCCTGCCTCTCTCGCCTACTTGTGATCTCTGTCAGGTGAATAAATAAAATCTTTAAAAAAAAAAAAAAGAAAGAAAGAAAGAAACAAATTAAGCTCTTAGATTGTAATTTTAAATTTTTAAAAATAGCATAGTTTTTTTTTTAAGTGATTTTTTTTTTAAAGATTTATTTATTTGAGAGAGCACAAGCCAGGGAAGAGAGTGAGAAGCAGGCCTCCTATGAACAGGGAGCTGGATGTGAGGCTCGATTCTAGGACCCTGAGATCATGACCTGAGCCGAAGGTGGATACTTATCTGACGGAGCCACAAAGGCACCCCAGAATTACATAGTTTTTAAGACAGATCTCATTTGTGTCTGTTAGTGCGTGTGTGTGATTTTCTTTAAAATTTAAGCCAATGACAAATACTTGGTTTTATAAACATGTAGAGTGTGGTATAAAAATGTTTATTCAAAGTTGCAATGCAACATTTCAAGGGATGAAAAATAACTGACTTAGTTAATGATTTACTTAATCTATCATTAAGAGTTGAAGAGGCTGGATTATTTTTGTTAAAATCATAAACCAGGGTTTGCATTATTTTATGTAATAATCTCTTAGAAGTATGACTTACAGGCATTTTATTGAAACTAATTTTAGGTAAAGTATTCATTCTGGAAAAGTGAGATTTTTTTACTTTGCATTCTGGACTAATAAAATTTGGCAACATGATCTCATGTAAAGAAAAGGTAATTTATGATAAATCTTTTTCTTTTTAAGATTTTATTTATCTGAGAGAGAGAGAGAGAGAGAGACAGCGAGCACAAGCTGGGGGAGCAGCAGGCAGAGGGGCTCCTCTGCTGAGAAACAGAGAAGCAGGCTCCCTGGTTAGCAAGGAGCTTGATGTGGGACATGGGACTAACTAACTGACTGACTAGCCACCCAGGCGCCCTATGATAAATCATTTAAGCAAATTCTCTTATCATTTCAGTTATTCTTTAGTTATAACTATATACATTTTTGAGAACTAGAAATTGCTTTAATCTTTCCTAGTCATCAGTATTGAAAAATATTGCTGTTTTGTAGATTTCCGGGTTTTTTTTCCATCAGATGGTTCATGTACAATAAAGATATCTTAGTTCAAGTTATTCCTCATATTATCCACTGATAAGCTACCTGATTTCCAAAGTATTTTAGACTAAAGCTAAAGGACTCAAAGAAAACTTATCATTCATAATTTAATGTTAATGGTTTTAGTTAAGTGTTAAATATTAATGGTTTTAGTTAGAACCTCCACAATTTTGTTAGTAGGCATAACCTTTTTTAGAAAATACTTTTTGAAGCTTTTTGAAGCATTATGTATCCTATAAGATACTATGTTCTCACAACAACGTTTCATATAAAGAGGTTTCTTAAATCATTTGAAATGATACAAAAATACCCTAATGAGTTAGAAAAGATGGTGAGTGGTACAAAAAGTTGGTGATGAGTTGTGGGAGCAGGAAATGGTAAAAATTTATAAACTTAAAAACTGCCTTGGGCTACTGGGTGGCTCAGTTGGTTAAGCAGCTGCCTTCAGCTCAGGTCATGATCTCAGGGTCCTGGGATGGAGTCCTGCATTGGGATCCTTACTCAGCAAGGAGTCTGCTTCTCCCTCTCTCTGCCTGCTCCTCCCCCTGCTTGTTCTCCTCTCTCTTTCTCTCTCTCTGTCAAATAAATAAAATCTTTTTTTAAAAAAATGGGATTACTAATCTAACAAAAGAGACACACTTTTTTTTTTTTAAGATTTTATTTATTTATTTGACAGATCACAAGTAGGCAGAGAGGCAGGCAGAGAGAGAGAGAGAGAGAGAGAGAGAGGAGGAAGCAGGCTCCCTGCTGAGCGCAGAGCCCGATGCGGGGCTCGATCCCAGGACCCTGGGATCATGACCCGAGCCAAAGGCAGAGGCTTTAACCCACTGAGCCACCCAGGCGCCCCAAAAGAGAAATACTTTAAAAAAAAAAAAAAAAAAACTGCCTTAAATGACCAGAGTCAAAATCTGTTTCAGGTATAATGATGTCAGTCCCCTCAGTTGTACAAACAAAAATAAATGAGTTCCCACTTTCCAGACTCAGCCAATTGAATCTAGTTATAGTACCTGTCAGGAAAATATAATAAATATTTTTAATGACAGATTTATTGAGATACAGCTCATTTTAAAGTATAATTGCAGTGGATTAGAACAGCTTTTAAGGTTGCTAAGTTCTAGCAGATAGCCTTCATTATTAGTGCTTCTCAATAACATAACTTTATTCAGCCAGAACATACTAGTATTCAATTCAGTGTTCTAGGTATATGTTATAAAAAATAAAACCTTGTAGGTGGTTAACTTTTTCCTATTTTTCATCTCATCTGATCAATTTGAAGGAAACTTTATAAAATAATTTCTAGTCTTCATTTACTTCATCTTTTTAAACAAAGTTGACCACACATACTTAATGAATGAGAAACAAGGGCTGAATAGATGAATTTCTAAGTAGTACAACAGTCTTTGAGCTCATTATCTGTGTGTTATTGAAAAGTCACTGGCCTAGGAGTTAGGGTACCTGGGTTCTAATTATAGGTCTGCCACTGACTTATTCTGACTTTGAACATCTACTTCGTAAGCAGCTGAACTAGATTAGATAGTCTTTAAAGTCCAAGTTGTACTTTTCTGAAACTCTGTTACTGCTTTGAGTTCTCTGATACTAAATTGGCATCTACTCTGGAGTCTTGCCATTGCTAACATTAGCCTAAAACCCATAGTTACCATCCAGCAGTTCCGCTATTCAGCTAAGAGCAACCACACAGCCTCAAGAGTTAATGCTGATGATGGAAGTGTTCATTTTCTTCTTCTTCTTTTTTTTTTTTTTTTTTTTAAGATTTTATTTATTTAGGGGCGCCTGGGTGGCTCAGTGAGTTAAAGCCTCCTACTTCAGCTCAGGTCATGGTCCCAAAGTCCTGGGATTGGCAGGGAGCCTGCTTACCTTCCTCTCTTTGCCTCTCTCTCTGCCTACTTGTGGTCTCTGTTTGTCAAATAAATAAATAAAATCTTTTAAAAAATAAAGATTTTATTTATTTATTTGACAGACACACAGCAAGAGAGTAAACACAAGCAGGGGGAGTGGGAGAGGGAGAAGCAGGTTTCCCGCTGAGCATGGAGCCCGATGCAGGACTTGATCCCTGCAGGACTTGATCCCGATCCCAGGACTCTGGGATCATGACCTGAGCTGAAGGCAGACGCTTAATGACTGAGCCACCCAGGCACCCCTAAATGTTCATTTTTGTAACTAAACTCCTGTGAAGAGTTACAGTCAGGTCTTGTAAAGAAAAAGACTTTTCTCTCTCTCTCTCTCTCTCTCTCTCTCTCCTTTTTTTAAGATTTTATTTATTTATTTGACAGCGAGAGAGTGACGATGAGAACAGGAACCTGAAGGGTGCCTGGGTGGCTCAGTCGTTAAGCATCTGCCTTCAGCTCAAGTTATGATTCCAGGGTCCTGGGATCGAGCCCCACATCGGGCTCTCTGCTCAGCGGGAAGCCTGCTTCTCCCTCTCCCACTCTCCCTGCATGTGTTCCCCCTCTCTCTGCCTCTCTCTCTGTCAAATAAATAAATAAAATCTTTAAAAAAAAAAAAAAAAAAAAAAAGAACAAGAACATGAGCAGGGAGCCTGATTCGGGGCTTCATCCCAGAATGCTGGAATCATGACCTGAGCCAAAGGCAGTTGCTTAACCAACTGAGCCACCCAGGCGCCCTGTTTTTTCATATTTAGATACTTGGAAATCTCCATTACCTATTCCAAAAACTAGATGCTGTTGTGCAAATGGCCCTTAGCATCCGTAAGTGACTGCTTTCAGGCTTTTAAAGTGGAAAAGCATATTCGATCTTACTCTAACTTCTAACCCCACATTCATTAGCTCCTGTAGCACTTCATTTCTGCTTGCAATAGTTTAAATTTGAGACAATTATACCATAGACAAGTAATAGTGCTTGGAACATAGATTATATCTGGTTTTTTTGAGGCAAGACTTGACGTATTTAAATCTGCAGCATTTTTTTTTTTTTAAGATTTTATTTATTTATTTATTTATTTGACAGACAAAGATCACAAGTAGGCAGAGCAGCAGGCAGAAAGAGAAGAGGAAGCAGGCTCCCTGTTGAGCAGAGAGCCTGATGGGGGCTCGATCCCAGAACCCTGGGATCATGACCCGAACCGAAGGTAGAGACTTTAATCCACTGAGCCACCCAGGCACCCCTGCAGCATTTTTAAAGGAGATAAGGCAATACTCGAGATTTTAGCATGAAGTTTGTTCATAGTTAACTGAATCATAAAGTATTTGAAATTCTCTTTGATATCTTTACCTTTCCAATCATTAGTCAAGGCAACTTTCAAGAAAAATAGTAATTTATTTTCAGCTAAAATGTATATATATTTTATTCCATATAGTAATCATATGTAGCCCTTTTTCATCACTATGACCAGCTTCAAAAAATAAAATGAGGGGCGCCTGGGTGTCTCAGTTGTTAAGTGTCTGCCTTCAGCTCATACAAGTTTGAAATTTTAAAAGACCTCAGCAATTATTTTTCCAAAAGATGAAACAGGTGAAATAGGCTAAGAATATAGATTTTATTGTAGCATTAAGAATGATAATGATGGGGACGCCTGGGTGGCTCAGGTCATGATCCCGGAGACCTGGGATCGAGTCCCGCATCGGGCTCCCAGCTCCACGGGGAGTCTGCTTCTCCCTCTGACCTTCTCCTCGCTCATGCTCTCTCACTGCCTCTCTCTCAAATAAATAAATAAAATCTTTAAAAAAAAAAAAAAAAGAATGATAATGATGGCTAAGAAACATTTTAAATATAAAGTTGGCATTGTCTCATTCTAAATCATTCTATTATAAGATTAAGTCCTTAGAAAATGATTGAATATTTCATACCAGTCCAACTCTCCACCTTTTTTTTTTTTTAATTTCTTAACTTTATAGATATGGCATTCGCCCTGAAAATGTGATTATATATGGCCAAAGTATAGGGACAGTGCCATCTGTGGATCTTGCTGCTCGGTATGAGAGTGCTGCTGTTATTCTTCATTCTCCCTTGACTTCGGGAATGCGAGTTGCTTTTCCTGATACCAAGAAGACCTACTGTTTTGATGCGTTTCCAAAGTAAGTATCAATATTCAAAATCGCTTAATTCAAAGAAACTTTTAAGGGCATTTATTTCCATCACCTAAGGTATTCATAATGCAGTTCATTCAGGCATGAACTTCTCTTTCACATATATTATAGAATTAGTGAAAAATTAATTTTTGAAAAGTGTGGTGGCAGGAGCCCAGTCAGGAGGCTGAAATATTGGTACAATAGTAATCCTGATGAAAAGAGCTGAGAGCCTTATACCCCAGAGAGTGGCATTGACTTAATTTGAGAAATGAAATTGACAGAACTGAGTGTCAAGAGTGAATAGAGGATGCTAAACAAAAGAACTTAAGTATAATTCCCAGGGTTCTGACTTGAGCTGCTAATGAATAATGGTACCATTCAGTGAGACATAACACTGGCGTAGAGGAAGAGTAAAAGGAAAATGAGACATGTGCATAAAAATTAGTGAATGGCATCTAATGATAGCTGATTTATAAAAGAAATGAATTGCAAAAAAGTTCTGTCTTAACTTAAGTGTTGCCACCACAAAGTCTGCAAACACAGTTTTATTAAAATTTGAATGGAGGACTACTTCTCAAGACAAGATGGAAGTTCCTCTAGCTCCTCTTGATAACTAGAAACACCTGGTGGCCCATTTTCCTCAGAGAAGGCAAAAGGGAGAATCTGGCAATTTCAGTCATATTTCTTTTCCCCAATTGGCAGCTATACAGAGATTTTTTTGTGACTGATAGATGGGCCAAAGGGCAGAGTCATTACTTGCTTTTTTATAAAAACAAGGGTCATTTCAAAAGCAAATTTTTTCATCATTAGGCAGGGATCGCTTTCTTAGGGAAACTAATGGTGGGAGCATATGAGCAGGCTGTGAAAGGTATTTTTGTTCTTATATTAATTTAGGGTTTGTTGTTTTAGATAATGATATATTGGAAGGTATGTACATTATACTGCTTCTGTCTAATAGAAAAGTAAGAATGGTAGAGGGAGTATTTGGGGTAACACTTTTGCCATCCTGTATCTCTCTCCAGCTCAGTCTTTAATTTCTGCTACACCAACAAAGATAGCAGTATTTAACTGCAAACTGTTTGGAAAAGAACATAGATTTCTTTTTATTTGTTATAATTCCTTTACTATCGAACATTTGATAGCAAATAACATAGCCAACCAAGCATTTTTCCTTAACTTATTTCATTGATTTCCTTTTTCAAGATTGTATCCTCATTTTATAATGCCTTCTTTCTCTCTGGAAAGATTGTTTGTTTGTTTGTTTGTTTGTTTGTTTCTAAGCATTAAAATGTGTTTGTAAGGTCTCTGTGCAGTTTATGTTTCTTTTTTTAAGTTGCCTTTTTAAAATTGTTTTGATCTCTGACTGAGATTTGTTCTCTGATGTCTGATAATTTTTGTCTCATATGTAAGAGTGAGGAACTAAAGAGCTAATATGAAGCAGGTGGTTAAGCCTTGTTGAGTTCGAGCTTCACTATACAGTCATCTGGTCAAATCAGTTACTTGGGGATCCCACCCTATGTCACTATTTCTATATCTTTCCTCTTAAAGTGTATATAGTCTCCAACAAGGAGTCTTTCTAAAAGTCCTCTCTGGAGGAATGAGGGCCTGGCTGCCAGCATTCTGGGGACCCAGTACAGAAAATGGGTTCATAGCAGCAGTATATATGTTTACACGTGTGTGTTTACCTCTTGCCTTAAACTATTCTCACAATTCCCTGGTCCACAAAACCTTCAGCTTTGGGTAGAGAGCCGCTACCATTTTTACAAAAAGAAGGGGAAAGAATCTGGAGGAGAGGGACTTCTTTATTAAACAGACTTTGTTTTTTTAATGTAATGTTAGTCACCATACAGTATATCATTAGTTTTTGATGAAGTGTTCCATGATTCGTTGTTTGTGTATCCAATGCTCCAGGCAATCCGTGCCCTCCTTAATACCCATCACCAGGCCAACCCATCCCCCCACCCCCTCCCTTTTAAAACCCTGTTTGTTTCCCTGGAGTCCATAGTCTCATGGTTTTGTCTCCCATTCCTGATTTACCCCACTTCATTTTTCCCTTTCTTCTCCTAATGTCCTCCATGCTGTTCCTTATGTTCCACAAATACGTGCAACCAAATGATAATTGACTTTCTCTGCTTGACTTAACTTCACCTAGCATAATCTCCTCCAGTCCCACCCATGTTGATGCAGAAGTTTCATATTCATCCTTTCTGATGGCTGAGTAATAATTCCATTGTATATATGGGTCACATCTTCTTTATCTTTTTGTCTGTTGAAAGGCATCTCAGCTCTTTCCACCATTTGGCTCTTGTGGACATTGCTGCTATGAACCTTGGGTTGCATGTGGCCCTTCTTTTCAGTACAGCTGTATCTTTGGGGTAAATACCCAGTAGTGCAATTGCTGGGTCATAGGGTAGCTCTATTTTTAATTGTTGGGGAACCTCCACACTCTTTTCCAAAGTGGCTGCAACAACTTGGGTTTCCACCAACAGTGTAAGAGGGTTCCTCTTCTCCATAACCTCTCCAACACTGGTTGTTTCTCACCTTGTCAATTTTTGCCATTCTTACTGGTGTAAGGTGGTATCTCAATGTAGTTTTGATTTGAATTTCCCTGATGGCTAATGATGATGAACATTCTTTCATGTGTCCGTCAGTCATTTGTATGTCTTTTTGGAGAAGGGTCTGTCCATGTCTTCTGCCAGTTTTTTGACTTATTTGTTTTTTAGGTGTTGAGTTTGAGAAATTCTTTATAGATCTTGGATTTCAGCCCTTTGTCTGTAGTGTCATTTGCAAATATCTTCTCCCATTCAGTGGGTTGCCTCTTTCTTTTGTTGACTGTTTCCTTTGCTGTGAAGAAGCTTTTTATCTTGATGAAGTCCCAAAAGTTCATATTTGCTTTTGTTTCCTTTGCCTTTGGAGACATGTCTTGAAAGAAATTGGTATGGCCAATATAAAAGAGATTACTGCCAATGTTCTCCTAGGATTTTGATGGATTCCTGTCTCACATTGAGGTCTTTAATCCATTTTGAGTTTATCTCTGTGTATGATGTAAGAGAATGGTAGAGTTTCATCCTTCTGTGTATAGCTGTCCAGTTTTCCCAGCACCATTTATTGAAGAGACTGGTTTTTTCCATTGGATATTTTTTCCTGCTTTGTTGAAGATTAGTTGACTGTAGAGTTGAGAGTTCATATCTGAGCACTCTGTTCTGTTCCACTGATCTATGTGTTTGTTTTTGTGCCCGTACCATGCTGCCTTGGTAATCACAGCTTTGTAATACAGCTTAACATCAGGCAACGTGATGCCCCCAGCTTTGTTTTTCTTTTTCAACATTTCCTTGGCAATTTGGGGTCTTCTTTGGCTCCATATAAATTTAAGGATTGTTAAACAGACTTTGAACTAATTCTGTAAACTGCTCTATCACCTGCCTTCATCCCCATATCAATTCCTAGCCTTCTGGGATATCCCATGGTATAACTTGGATTGTTTCTTCAGTTTACCTTGTATCCCCTTAAAATTGGCTTTTTCCCACAATTTCAATCTGTTATCCCACTCATTTATCTGCCTTCCAGCTCCAAAATTTTATGTTGTATTACATTCCCCCTATTTGTGTGAGTTGATAACCCCAAAACAAAAACAAAAAAAGATTTTGCTGTCATTTTAATTGATGAAGGGGTGAAGAAAAAAATAAGAGTGCAGAGGTATAAAGTTAGCACATACCTGAATAGTCCTTAGTTTCCTCCTCTCCTTCCAACCTACGTTTGTGCTGAACATTGTTTGGGCTGCCTTCAGCTGAGGTCATGATCCCAGGGTCCGGGGATCGAGCCCCACATTAGGTTCCCTGCTCAGCAAGGAGTCTGTTTCTCCCTCTGCCTCTCCCCTGTACCCAACTTGTGCTTTCTCTCTTGCTCTCAAATAAAAATAAATAAATAAATATTTAAGGGGGGGGCATTGTAGAAAGGTGCATGCAGTAGGTTGCCAGTAACCATTGAATTGATTCCCTCAAAACAGAAGTGCGTGAAGTTAGGCAATCTTAAGATTAGGAGTATGTAAAGTAACCTTTAAATCTTATTTGAAATCCAAGAAGCATCTGTTTCTTCTGAGTTGATTCAAGGACCATTCTGATATTTGAATGATCTGTCAAGATATCACAAGAAAGTATATTTTATGTTCCTTTTCATAGCTAATTCATTGACTTTATCCCCCTTTCTTTTACAGCATTGATAAAATCTCTAAGATAACCTCTCCGGTATTAATAATTCATGGGACTGAAGATGAAGTCATTGACTTTTCACATGGCCTCGCACTGTTTGAGCGTTGCCAAAGACCTGTGGAGCCTCTGTGGGTTGAAGGGGCAGGTCACAATGATGTGGAACTTTATGGACAGTACCTTGAAAGGTTGAAACAGTTTGTGTCACAGGAACTGGTAAATTTGTAAAATATTCTGTAAATTTGCATACTGGGTTTTCTTTTCTTGCTGAACTGCACTCTTTGGTAAATAACATAAAACCTGAAGGTTTTGTTTGCAAATCATGTCAGTTGCCTTCATAAATGTACAGGTAATGATTTGTTAACAGACTTAATGAAGGTTTTTATTACCAGAACTAGAAACTGGAAATAACAGTATCATGCAGTCAGGCTGTGTAATTTATATTTTTTTCTGTGAATTTTTTTTAAACATCAAAATGAGTACTGTATGAAATTTTAATTCTATAAAATCAAATGCTGTAAAAGTATTGCCAAATGCTTTTGCATATCAAATTTATAGATATTTTTAAAACATCTCAACGTACTAAATCTTATCCAGGTATACAAATGTAATATTCTTCAATAAAAAGCTGTATATCTAAAACAGTTCAAGTACTCATAATAGAATAAACTGTATGAAAACATGCAAATTCACTAGAGATGACCTAAACCCTGTTGCACAGGGATTGAGGTTTAAACAGTTATTTTATTGTAAAATACATTGAATTTTCTGTATTCTCTGGTTATCATACATTTTCTCCTTTTAAAAAATGATGTAAGTCTTAATTTTAATGCCATCTGTTAATTTACCAACTAGTTACCTTGTAAATGAGAAGTCATGATAGCACTGAATGAATCTTAACTAGTTCTGATTTATAGGTTTGGTACTGTGAGGCAACTACTTAAAATTCTCGTTTTTATTATTTAAAAAGGTATTTAGAGCTTCAAGAATGATTTTGTACGCAATGTTGTTTTAAATTTTGACTAATCTCATAGAATTGCAGTACTCTTCATTATAAGAAAACCTGAAGAGTCCATTAGATGTTCCTCAAGACCACAAACAGGCTGGCTATTTGGTTCACCTTGGCTATTTTTAATAGGATCTATTGTTTTAGATTACTATCTGAGAATTTCATGGATTCCCTCCTGGAATACAGGAGATAAGAGAACATTTAATTCATAACTTTTATATTAACCAATGTAGTAAAAAATAAAACTCACACACAAAAACTAAGTTGCCTTTCCTTGAATGAATCCTGCCTGAATAAAACAATGAAAGAAAAATAAAATTAACGGTATGTAGTCTAATTTGTAAATGAATGAATATTGAAATAATACACACTGTGGATATATTTTAAGGCCTTATGTAGTTTTAATTGTTCTGCTTGTTCTGTGGTTATGTCTAAGACTATAGTATATGATTCTCTTCAAAGTATATCAAGTATTGTGAATGCTTTGGTTCAGATGTGTCAAATTAACAGTAAAACAACAAATATACCACCCAGCTGTGCTTGTTTGCCTTCTTCCATGCTTCCCATCCCTTACCATAAAGACTGAAAACATTTACCATTCATCTTTATAGAACATAGTTGTGTAGTTTTCTCATCACTTCTTCTTTTGGAGAGGTTTCTTCTCAAGATTGTTGTGGAGCTACTGTACAGTTACTTTTTTTGTACAACCTGCACCCCAGAGTTTAGCTATGTGTTTTCTTTGATTACTTGTTAAGTTTAAAATATTGATCATACTAATTCAGTATTCATTCATTCAACAAATATTTATTGAATGTCTAAATCATGTAATACTCTATGCCAGCTAAAGGTAGACATGGACCATGTTCTCATAGACTTCACAGTATAACCAAGGACACAGATAAGTTGTTAGTGTTTGGATAAGGGCTGAGGAAGATTTGTAGCTTATTATAACAGGTTAATTGTACTTTATGAAGGGGAACATGTGGAGAAGGCCAAGGAAGAGTTTGACAAAGTGATATTTGATATAAATTTTGAAGGATGATTCAACCCGGTGGCCAAGGGAAATCATTGCTAGCTGAAGGGAACAGTATGTGGAAGCCTTAGAGGAAGGACAGTACATTTGAAGTGGAAAAATCCTGGCCAGAAGTCAAGGGGAACAGATGGCATAAAGATGAGCCTCACAAATTGGTTAGGGGCACAATCTTAATTGGTGTTGTGGACCCTGATTATTATCCTACATACAATAGAAAGCCATTGATAGGGGCGCCTGGGTGGCTCAGTGGGTTAAAGGCCTCTGCCTTCAGCTCAGGTCATGATCCCAGGGTCCTGGGATCGAGCCCCTCATCGGGCTCTCTGCTCTGCGGAGAGCCTGCTTCCTCCTCTCTCTGCCTGCCTCCCTGCCTATTTGTGATCTCTCTCTCTCTCTCTCTCTGTCAAATAAATAAATGAAATCTTTAAAAAAAAAAAAAAAGCCATTGATAGGAATATGGAATTGCATTTATCAAGAGTTTACAGATGAAGGAAAAAACCTGGTATTTTTAGTTTGCTAGAAATAATGTGAGCCAGTTGTAATTGGCTGCAATTTTAGGATGCAGAAATATTAATCATGGGGCGATAATCTCATACAAAAGGCTAGTCAAACCACATCTGTAAATATTAATTTCATTTTAAGATGCAATGAAAGGATATTCATAAATGAGAATAAATCCTGGAATGTTTTACCAAGTTGGAAAGAGTCCCACAAACCATAACCCAAAGACCAACTGGAGAATTATGTAATGATAGCTGTGTTCCAATGTTTGAGAGACATGTACAATTTATTCTTTTTGACTCAGTACAACTAGGTGAAAGTTCCAAAATGGCAGATTAGAGCTCAGTGTGAAGAAGCAAATGGTTATTTGTCCGTGACAGAAAGGGATTGCTTCCAAGGTGTCAAAGAGGATCTTATCACTGGAGAGAAGCAGAATGACATCTGCCCCAGTGCTTCAGAAGAAATTCCAGATTTAAATGTGAAGTTGAACTAGATGGACTGTGGATGTCACCTTTGAGATTTGATACTCCATTTAGATTTCTCCTACCTTTTCAGAGCATTGCCCACGCCATGGCATCCAGAAGATAGTATCATGTAGAAGAATTGGCAAGGAGATCTGAGTTCTCTTCTCACCGGACACCAAGTAGATCTGTGGCCTTGCCAAGTCACGTCTCTGGACCAGTTTCCTCACTAGAAATGAAGAGATGGAACTGATTGATAATAATCCCTTATGTTTCTAATGTAATGAAAATCTCAACCCCATTCATCTGTAAAGACTCATACCAATTTTTAACCTGGGCTAGAATAGCCTCAAGTAAACTTATTTTGATAGTTCTCTTTTGTGCATACCAGCATGGTAGAATTTGGATGGTAACATTAATCCTGGGGAAATGGTTGGCAGTGTACATAACTCCTGCCATATCTTCAAGTACATAAGAAAGTATAAGAACTTCAATTAATTGGTTTATAATCTATACACTTTTCCAGACTTCTGACTGACTCCAAGACCACTTCTGTGTTCTACCTAAGAATGTATTGCAGTAGTTTTTCTTGGTGATTTCTATAAATACTAGGTATTACTCAGTTTAAGAAAGCTTGAAACGTGAAAATAATTTTTTTTTTTTATTGCAAACTGCCATCGATTTCCTATAAGTAGAAGGTTCTTGTTGCATTTAGAGATTCTATATGACAAAAATAGCTTTCTGAGAACAGGTATTATGGAAAGCCAGACAAACTCCAAAAACAAAATTTTATATATGAAATAGCTTAATTCCTTCATTTTACAGATGAGGAAACAAACCCAAAGAGAGTAACATTGTCAAGATCTACAATATATAATTGTCACTAGTTGTACTTACTATTTTCATAAAGTTTACCTGGACTAATACCAATGATCTTTTTGAATTACAATAAAAACTTACTTGATCTCCAATATTAATAATGATTTTATTTTTTAAATGGCTTAGATTTCTTCTTATCAGCTAATTATTCATTGCATACTAGGTAAGTTGTGCCTTTCCCATTTATCAAATTAATGATTTATATATTTTAAAGTATTTTAACACCAATCCATTTTTAGTAGGCTCAGTAACAGCTATTTGGTTGTGTTAAAACAGTGAAGATTGTAGTCACATGAATAAACAGGTGTTTACTTATAACACCGAGAATAAGCAATTACATTGAGAAAAGTATCAAAGCAATTATACTAATTGGTGATGGGTGGGCTTTTAATTTGTGTCCTAATTTTATTTTATTTTTTAAGATTTTACTTATTTGAAAGACCCCAAGATGGGGAGGCCAGAGGGACTCCCCGCAGGATCATGACCTGAACAGGAGGATAGTCACTTAACTGACTGAGCCACCCAGGACCCCCTGTTGTCTTAATTTTAAACAGGCATTATGGTTAAATACTATGGTAACATGTTACATTCTAATGATGATGTACATGCCAAGTGTGCAGTAACCAAAAAAGGAACTACACAGGATACCTGGTGTTGTGTTTTGAGTTATGCAGGATGCAGAGAGAAGACATTGGTCTACTGCATGTCTAAGAGATTATGCATCTGACTGACTAGTTGAATGAGTAATACCAAGGAAGGAAGCAAATACCTCAAGCCAGGAAATGACCTACTAGACATTAGTTTTTAAAAAAATGCAAAACCGGAAGCAAAGCATAGAGTCAATATAAATGTCACTGAGCTAAAAGCTGTTAAAGTTGTTCTTTCATTAGAAACCCAGTGGATGAAATTATTTTACTCTTTATCTGTAGGACATTACTAAATTGGCATAATACCATTTTAACACGGAAGAATGTTTTTAAGAGTATGCTTCTAATGAAATCCTTATTAGAGAACTATATTAAAATCATGGGGAAAATGGTATTTTTATTTTTATTTTTTTGAAATATTTATTTCACAGAGAAAGAGTGAGCACAAGCAGAGGGAATGGTAGAGGGAAAAGTGATCTCCCACCTGAGCAAAGAACCCAATGTGGGACTCCGTCCCAGAATGCTGGGATCATGACCTGAGGTGAAGGCAGAAGCTCAACCAACTGAGCCACACCCTAGTGCCCCAGAAAAATGCTATTTTTAAGTGATATTTTGTATCTGCTGATAAAATGCACATTTCAGCTATTGTCTTAGATTATTTCAAGGTTGAGTTTTGTGGGTTTTTTCCTCTCCCCAAAGTTACTGCTTAAGATACTGTATTGAATTGAGGTAAGAAGGGTAGTAGGGTAGGTCTATGGATATAGGAGTCTCTGAATTTTAAAATTTTAAATGTACTGCCCTGTTCCAAATTATTCAAAGTATGGTGGATTCATGGACTAAAAATCAAGACTTCTAATTAACATTTTATAATATTAATACTACTCAGATGAAACTTTTATTTAAACAGTTTCAAATTGTGTAGATATATTCAAGTTTAAAGCTGGCAAAATCCAGAGGTCATCTAGATTGCTTCATGAGAGAGATTTTGCTGTTTTTTTCCCCCCAGTTCTTCCAAGTCTGGAAGTTTGGGCTCCAGGCCATCTAATTCCACTTTAAGAAAGTAGATTGGGCAGGTAGGAGAGAGACCCAAGAAAGTAGCTTATATCTCTGAATACATGTGATGCTATTGAAAATGATAATTAAATTTTCTGAAGTATCTAATATAATCCCAATTGAAAAATGAGAATCTAAACTGATATACCTCTGTAAAATTAAATGCTTATGGGATAAAAGAATGATTATATTGAGGTATTAGGATTATAGGTGATTTTTTTTCCTTTCTTAGACATCCTTCGCGTTGCTATGTTGTTTTTGTAATTAGAAAAGAGGGAAAAAAAAAACGTGTTCTTATTTCCACTGTCCAAAATTGGCTTTTTTTTTAAAGTCTGGTCTTCTGAAACCAGGATCCCAGGATAGACCACAGAGAAGTAACTCCAAATGGGTTTTTAGCCTGGCTGTCAAAGTGACAAAAGCCAAAAAAAGGATTCCTCGTACTTGGATGATGAATTTTTTGTGGGTTTTTTGGGGAGGTTGGAGAGGGTGGTTGATAGGGTATATAACATTGTATAATAGTATCTAAAACATTATCTCATTGAGTAACAAGTCTAATAAGTATTTTCTAGGCAATCCCCACCTACTATGTCTGTTAATGTTCCACACCTAACAATGCATTGTTAATAATTACTACTTTACCATCTGTGATTGTTTCCTCATGTTGTTACAGCTTTGCTCACATTCACCTCATTGGTGCTGTTGTTGGCAATTACACATATATTACACTTCTATGTATGTTACAGGCCCAATAGTAGGTTACAGTTGGCCTTTAACACAAGTATGAACTATAGAAGTCCATATGTAGATCTGTATGCAGATATTTGCAATGAATACAGTACAATAACATTATTTTACCTATGACTTTATTTATTATTAGTGTCTTTTATTTTTATTTTTTGAGAGAGAGAGAGCATGCCCAAGCAAGGGGAGCAGCAGAGGGAGAAGGGAGCCTGGTGCAGGGTCCCATCCCAGGACCCTGGGCTTATGACTTGAGCTGAAGTCAGATGCTTAACCAACTGAGCAACACACAGGTGCCCCTTACTTAACAATTTTCCTAATAACTTTTTCATTTCTAGCTTACTTTACTGTAAATATATAGTATGTAATACCTATAAAATATGTTAATCAGCTTATTTGGTAAGGTTTAGGTTAATAGGCTGTTAAGTTTTGGGGGAGTCAAAAGTTATAAGGGGATATTTGACTGTAGGGGGGTGGTATCCCAACCCCATGTTGTATATGGGTCAACTGTATATACATATTTTATGGAATTGCTTTTTAGTTCATTTAAGAAAAGAAATGGGAAAAATATGCATTTATATAATGGTGTTCTCTGGTCTTGTGGATTTGTGTTACTGTCTGACTTCACTTGCTTTCACTCTGAAGAACTTCCTAGAATATCTCTTGTAAGATGAGTTGCCCTGGCAACAAATTCTTTCAGTTTCTGTTTACCTGGAAAAGTCTTTATTTCACTTTCATTTTTTTAAGAATATGTTTGCTGGATATCACAGTCTTGGCTGATGGTTTGTTTGTTTGTTTGTTTGTTTTTTACCAATTTGAATATTTTCCCACTGCTTTCTGGCTTCCATTGTTCCTGCTAAGAAGTCAGCCTTAGATCTTACTGGGCTTCCTTGTAAGTGATACTTTGTTTTTCTCCAGCTTTTCCCAAGATATGTCTATTTGTGGGTCTCTTCATTGGGCTTCCTGGGTGGGTTATTGTTTTTCAATAAAGTTGGGATGTTTTTTGCCATTTTTCAAATATTATCATCTTTCTCTCCCAGTATTATTCCCAATTCAAGGGCTGCAAGGATTATAAATTTGGTCATCTGCTCTTAATTAGTGGGCCCAGGCTGCTTTGCTTTTCAGGTTCCAGTGTTTGCTTTGTAGTTTCCTCTGTTGGCCTTTCACACTGTTAACTGCCACTGCTTGCTTCTGTGAGCTTATTTCCTCTACTCTAACTTAATATTTCTCTGTTTCTACTCCATTATCTAGGAAACCAGACATAACTGAACTACTTAAAGTATGTCTAAATTAAGAGGAACATGGCTCTGCTTTTGAAACCCTGAAAGACCTGCTCTGAGCTACAGTCTGACAGCCAAGACCGAGGCTACCCCACCCTGAGGTAAGCATGAGACCCTGCCTGTCCAGGGGATTGGGTTCCATCTCAAAGATCTGGATTTCTAGGGCAGGCTGCTAGGAGCTTGTCTCTCTGGCAAATGTTACTGCTCTTCTATGATTCTTGTTTTAGAAAGTCATGAATTTTCAAGAATCTGAGCAACATACCATTTTCTAATGTTGCCAAAGTTGAAAGTGGCTTCTAAATGATTAAGCATAGAGTGACCTTGAAAATGAAGAAACAAGTAATCCATATCAGAAAAAAGCAGACTAGGTGGAAATAATGCAGTGTGCCTTAAGACTGACAGATTCTGGGGCACCTGGGTGGCTCAGTGGGTTAAGCCTCTGCCTTTGGCTTAGGTCATGGTCTCGGGGTCCTGGGATCGAACCCTGCATCTGGCTCTTTGCTCAGCCTGATTCCCCCTCTCTCTCTGCCTGCCTCTCTACCTACTTGTGATCTCTCTTTCTTCATCAAATGAATAAATAAAATCTTTTTAAAAAAGACTAACAGGGACGCCTGGGTGGCTCAGTTGGTTAAGCGGCTGCCTTCGGCTCAGGTCATGATCCCAGCGTCCTGGGATCGAGTCCCACATCAAGCTCCTTGCTCGGCAGGGAGCCTGCTTCTCCCTCTGCCTCTGCCTGCCACTCCGTCTGCCTGTGCTCCCTCTCTCTCTCCCTCTCTCTGACAAATAAAAAAATTTAAAAAAAAAAAAAAAAAAAAAAAAAGACTAACAGAGAGGACTTGAAGACAGCGTATCTGGGGGAATTTTTATCTTAAAACTGACCAAACCCTTATTGTATAAGATAAGAAACTTGAATCCTTGAGGATCCAAGTTGTGATTTGAATTCTGTGACATTTTTATAAGGGTAAAACATTACCACTACTTTAATTACTGTTATAAATAGCTTTATAATGTTGAAGTCTCATTACTTAATTCTAAAACTTTTTGAATTTTCATTTTTTTCAAAGAATATATAAAACTACCTTTTAAAATAAATTTTAATTCAGTATGTAAAAAAAAAAAAAAAAGACTAACAGATTCTTCCAAACAAATATCCATAATCAGGAGAAAGGCAGGGCAGATGCAAATACAGCCCAAACATCCTATTGATTAAGGAGTATTTTACAATTCATGAGATACCTGGATCACAATAAAAAAAAATGAAAAAAAATTGTAAAGACTGGGTCAATAATTAAGTATGAGTAAATAGTGTGGAAATGTGTGTTGGGTTTTTTTTTTTTTTTTAAGATTTTATTGATTTGACAGAGATCACAAGTAAGCAGAGAGGCAGGCAGAGAGAGAGGAGGAAGCAGGCTCCCTGCTGAGCAGAGAGTCCGATGCGGGGCTCGACCCCAGGACCCCGGGATCATGGATCATGACCTGAGCCGAAGGCAGAGGCTTTAACCCACTGAGCCACCCAGCCGCCCCCGGAAATGTTTTTTTAAATGCTAGAAACAGGGGTACCTGGGTGGTTCAGTGGGTTAAAGCCTCTGCCTTTGGCTCAGGTCATGATCCCAGGGTCCTGGGATCAAGCCCCACATCAGGCTTTCTGCTCAACAGGGAGCCTGCTTCCTCCTCTCTCTCTGCTGGTTTCTCTGCCTACTTGTGATCTCTGTCAAATAAATAAATAAAATTCTAAAAAAATTTAAAAAAAAATAAAGTAAATGAATAAATAAATGCTAGAAACAGCCCATAATGGTCGGAGTATGACCAGGAGTTAGTCTTGACTTTCCAGCACTCATTAAGCCTTTGTTTATATCGCATTTGGTCTTTGCATTTTTGTGCTTAAGAACTGAAGAGAAATAAGCAAAAAACAATGATTAAAATAATATAAAAGGGCGCTTGGTAAGAAAGCCTAACAATAGCTAGTGGCTGCAGCAACCTTTCAGGGCCTTCCCATTGTTTCCCAGAAAATACCTACTTGAAGCTCCATTCCAAGAAGATGGAACGAAACACAAGAGATGTTGAACTATCTGCTCTTTTAATTCTACCAGTTCTAGATAGTTCTCTAAACAGTGTCATACATAATATTTTTAAAAAAGAAGACCACCAAAGACAGGCTTTTCACATTATAGATCTGCCCTCCAGGACACTATCTGCTACTTTATCTGTTAGGTTGAGAAACTGAAGGGCAGAGAATGTGTCTTTCCCTCCTTATAAATCTATCCTTACTTTACTTTGGTCACTGAAAGCTTCCTGACACTTAAGGGAAAAAATGTTCCAAAGGGGTAGGACTTTTCTTCATAATTCAAAGCTATGACTATATTTTCCGTTGTAGCTTCAAATTATTAGGGGAAAAAACTAACAAATTAACAGTACAAGTGGAGGGTATGTAGCTCTTACAATCTTAGACCTACTAATTAATGTCTTAGAGCCAGAGTTTCATTTTCTTTTTTTTTTTTTTTAAGATTTTATTTATTTATTTGACAGAGATTACAAGAAGGCAAGAGAGGCAGGCAGGGAGAGAGAGGAGTAAGCAGGCTCTCCACAGAGCAGAGAGCTGGATGTGGGGCTTGATCCCAGGACCCTGGATCATGACCTGAGCTGAAAGCAGAGGCTTTAACCCACTGAGCCACCCAGGCGCCCCTCATTTTCATTTAAAGGGTAATATTGAAAATATCTATTCCGTTGACCTTACAGGTTTACTATAATCAAATGATAATACTAAACGGGAATACTTTCAGGTATACTTGCTGTAAAGAAATATAAAAATGTGGGACGCCTGGGTGGCTCAGTTGGTTAAGCGGCTGCCTTCGGCTCAGGTCATGATCCCAGCATCCTGGGATCGAGTCCCTCATCGGCTCCTTGCTCGGCGGGGAGCCTGCTTCTCCCGCTGCCTCTGCCTGCCACTCTGTCTGTTCGCTCGCTCTCTTTCCCTCTCTCTTTGACAAATAAATAAATAAAATCTAAAAAAAAAAAAAAAAAGAAATATAAAAACGTAAGGGCTTGTTTGTGTTCTAAGGGCAGAGCTGTGTATAGAAAGGTCAAGCCATGAATTACTATTAGATCATTTTTAGGGAATTTTTATTCTTTTTCTTTTTTTTTTTTTTAAGATTTTATTTATTTATTTATTTGACAGAAACACAGTGAGAGAGGGAAAACAAGCAGGGGGAGTGAGAGAGGGAGAAGCAGGCTTCCCACTGAGCAGGGAGCCAGATGCAGGGCTTGATCCCAGGACCCTGGAATCATGACCTGAGCTGAAGGCAGACGCTTAATGACTGAGCCACCCAGGCGTCCCAAGGGAATTTTTGTTCAGGATAATGTGCCAATTTAACTAGCAAATTTGCAGAGAACTTGATTTCGTGCAAATCTATGAATGCTGACCCATTTCTTACTTGAGCCATATTTATATGACTGGTAGAATCTAAAGCAACCAGAAACCAGAAGTTCCATCTGACATGCCTTAAAATGTTGGTCAGGCGGGGAAGGCAGCAACAGCTGGATGAACCATTGCAAATGCAAGCAAATGCACCTTTTGTCTTGTCCAACTCTGCCTTGCTCTCTTAGTGCTTTCGCTCCAAATGTGTCCTATTGTCCCTAAACATACTGCCTTTGTGTTCTTAGTTTTGAGAGTTAAACTGGAAAGACAGAAGGCAGGACAAACAAATAACACTGGGACAGCTGAAATGAAAATCTCATGGTTTCGGAGAAGATTTGGTCTGCAGTATTAAATCCTTAGTGCTCATTTTTACTAAAATTAAATTTTAAAATCCTGAATACATTCTTCAATCACAGTGCTTCTCCACTAGTAAAAGAATTATTTACATTTAATTTGTTAGAGGTTTGATGTTTAACTTTTCAAACTTAAATATTAGCATAAACGATAATAAGATTTCATCCTTTTTATCGATTTAAAAATGTAAATCCCCTGATTTCTTAATATCAGATTTGCCTTTATAATGAAACAAATGACCTGCAAGAAGGTATATCTTTTTTTTTTTTTTTTTTTTTTTTTTTTTTTTTTTTTTTTTTTTTTTTTTTTTTTTTTTAAAGATTTTATTTATTTACTTGTCAGAGAGAGAGAGAGAGAGCGAGCACAGGTAGACAGAGTGGCAGGCAGAGGCAGAGGGAGAAGCAGGCTCCCTGCCGAGCAAGGAGCCCGATGTGGGACTCGATCCCAGGATGCTGGGATCATGACCTGAGCCGAAGGCAGCCGCTCAACCAACTGAGCCACCCAGGCGTCCCAAGAAGGTATATCTTGACCAAGTTATTGTCATGATCTGTTTTTTACTTTCTCATTATAATGTGTTACGAGCAGAATCACTCCTTTGCTTTATCTAAACATCAGTGGAAAAATTCTTTTTTTTTTTTTTTAAGATTTTATTTATTTATTTGACAGAGATCACAAGGAGGCAGAGAGAGAGGAGGAAGCAGGCTCCCCGCCAGGCAGAGAGCCCGATGTGGGGCTCGATCCCAGGACCCTGGGATCATGACCTGAGCCGAAGGCAGAGGCTTTAACCCACTGAGCCACCCAGGAACCCCTCAGTGGAAAAATTCTTAAAAATAGCAATTCAACCCGGAAGAGAGAATCCCATTAAAAGGGTTGTCCACAAGCACCTGGATGGCTCAGTCCTCGGGCATCTACGTTCAGCTCAGGTCATGATCCTGGGGGTTTTTCCCAGTACTCCCAGTGGTGCCTTCACTGAAATAAGCTCATCTTGCCAGACTCAGAGAAGGGTTGAGGAGGAACACTTTGGTTTAAATCACTTACTGAAAAAAATGTTCCTTCTACTGCATAATATGACGTAAAATGTGTATAAATGAACAAATCTAATTGACTTAAATTTCATCTATATCTGATTTGCCTTTTCTGATTATAATTATTTTTTAATTAAGTTGTAATCTGTTTGAGGTCACATGGTTCTGAGGAAAAGGTTTTTTTAGACTGGGGTCCAAAAATGTTCCCACCTCTTAAATTTTCCTACTTCCCATGCCTGTCCCACCAAAAGATGTTCTACAAATACCCAAAATAAGGAAAACTGGAACTTAGAATACAACTTAGTATGAGAAAACAAGTACTTTTAAATTTATGAGTTCTCTTCATGGAGGCGATAAAACGTACATCTTGCTTTTCTACCTGCACAATGCTGCATACATCAGAGGACCATCTGATAATCCTAAGAGATGATATCTGTGAAAGGGCTCTTAATTGTAATACTATATTTGATTCTAATTATTAATTTTTTATTAGGAATAAATGAGTATGATGACTGTGTATAAAATATTTCATTGATGCCTCCAATGAGGTGCTGTTGGTGCCCCACTTACATTCCCTCACTCATAACCACTTCACACACCCAGGCCCAGTTACCACCTGACAGCACTTGTATTTCTTTCCTTGAGGGCTTTCTCTTGCTATTGAGCCAGCTTTTCTGTCCAACCAGCTGGAAGTATACAGAATAACATTCATTGGGAGCGGGGCGCCTGGGTGGTTCAGTCATTAAGTGTCTGCCTTCAGCTCAGGTCCTGATCCCAGGGTCCTGGATTAAGCCCCAAATCTGGCTCCCTGCTCAGTGGGAAGCCTGCTTCTCCCTCTCCTACTCCCCCTGCTGTATTCCCTCTCTCACTATCTCTCTCTCTCTGTCAAATAAATAAAGGAAATCCTTAAAAAAAAAAAAAAAAATTATCTAGAGGTAAATTATCTTCTTAGCTGTGTGATTTTATGCAATGCTTTTGAAACCTCAGTGTCCTCATCTATAAGTGGTTGCAATATAACACTTACCCAACTTAATTTATGTGTCTTTACAGGGATCTGATTAGATAATACATTTAAAAGGATCAGATACGTGGACAGACATTCACACAGAAATTATTACTGTAATTATTTTTTTTTTAAGATTTTATTTATCCATTTGACAGATCACAAGTAGACAGAGCAGTGAGCAGAGAGAGAGGGGAAAACAGGCTCCCCGCTGAGCAGGGAGCCAGACACGGGGCTCGATCCCAGGACCCTGAGATCATGACCTGAGCCAAAGGCAGAGGCTTTACCCCACTGAGCCACCCAGATGCCCCATTACTGTAATTATTAATCAATGAAAGCTTCAAGGCAGCAGTTGAAATTGTGATAAATGAAGAAAGCAAGCATTTCAGGCCTGAGGCAGGTGGTTGGTTACAGGAGTAATGCTTTAGATCAGCTAGCTCACTTTATTTTTTAAAAGATTTTATTTATTTATTTATTTATTTATTTATTTGAGAGAGCAAACTCCAGAGAACACGAGTTGAGGGAGGGACAGGAGGAGAGGGAGAAGCAGACTCCCTCCTGAACAGGGAGCCTGATGGTGGAGGTGGGGTTGGGGTGGGGGGCAGTGGTTAATCCCAGGACCCTGGGATCAGGACCTGACCTGAAGGCAGACACTTAACCGACTTAGCCACCCAGGCACCCCTGATTGGGTAGCTTTAAAACAAAGAACTTGTTTACAGAATAGAAAAACATAATGTCTAGTACTTTAAAGATTATATGTAGTTTCCTCCTTGTCCAGTCTGAGGAGTAGGGTTCTATGCAATAGACCATGGAAATCCCATGTTGCTGTTGAAGAGGTACAGAAGGAGAAAAGAAAGATTAGCTAGATTACACTAGAAATTGCCTAGAAGACAAGGACCAAAAAGGCAGGAAACTCCTGGAGAGCAGTGTGGTTTCCTGGTCTTGGTTCTTACCACTGTTTCATCTCTCCATACAGGTCTGTGGGTTGGCAGTGGCTAAGCATGAAGGCCTTTTAGTGGCAGTCAATCTTATTGGACCATAACATAGCTAAGACTGATCCAGTGTTCTCATTGCACAGTCTGTGGAATTTCTAGTGACCTTCCAATGTTTCTGTGAATTCCTGGGAGATTGTGCTCTTTAGTGACCACTCTGGCTCCACACTCCTGTTTCTGTGGAATTAATTCAGTTATGGATGGTCTGTCTTTTCTGTGTACCAAGTCTCTGTTTTGTCTCTTAATGATTCATAGGTAGAATTCAACCTATTTCCTTGATTTACACACACACACACACACACACACACGAGCACGCATATAATCCCATGAAGCAGTTGCACATATGTCAGATTTTACTTACGGTTTGGAGTGGTGGGGGATTTAGAACTTAAAAAAGTTAATTCTTGGTATTAGATAGCCCTGTTTGTAAAAGGGCCCTTAGCCATTTTTCTACCATGTTCAAGCAGTGGCTCATGCCTCCATATTTCTAATCCTATTAAGGATTAGAAAATTTTAGCCTTCTTTTTACTGCCTTTTCCACAGGGACCTCATACCTCAGGGTCTCACATTCTACCCTACAACAGCACCTCCTGGTATGTTTTTAAAAACATAATTTCCCGGGGCACCTGGGTGGCTCAGTTGTTAAGCAACTGCCTTCAGCTCAAGTCATAATCTCAGGTCCTGAGATTTAGCCCTGCATCAGGCTCCCTGCTCAGTGGGAAGCCTGCTTCTCCCTCTCCCATTTCCCTTGCTTGTGTTCCCTCTCTAACTCTCTATCAAATAAATAAATAAAATCTTTAAAAAAAATAAAAAACATAATTTTCCAAAATGTGGCAGGTACATCTCTGAACTCCCTACAAGAGAATGTGCTGCTGGAGCACAGACCACAGGTAGCTTCCAGCTGCCAAGGCTTTTTCTCCACTGTGGCATTCACACTGAGGCTGCAAGCTGCCCCCAGCCAGTGACTCCACATGATGAGCATCCTGCAGTGGTCATTCTTGACTTACATGGGATTTCTCTATAGGAGTTCCTGGAACTTTACTCAAGGACTCCCCATTGACCTGTCCAAGACTTTCTCAGAACTCTGGTGCTCATCCTGCAAATTCTTCCTCTAGTCTCCTCTTACCATCATCAGATATTCATAACCTAAAGGTCCCTCACCTACTCCTCCCTTCTCTTCTTTATCCTTCACATCTTTATCCCCAGTAAATCTATTGCACATGTAATTCCATCTGCTTCTTGGAAGATCTGAACTGAAATACTCCCTAAGAATCATGATGCCAGCATTTAAGATCATCATTTTGGGGGCACCTGGGTGGCTCAGTGGGTTAAAGCCTCTGCTTCGGCTCAGGTCATGATTCCAGGGTCCTGGGATGGAGCCCTGAATCGGGCTCTCTGCTCGGCAGGGAGCCTTCTTCCTCCTCTCTCTCTCTCTGCCTGCCTCTCTGCCTACTTGTGATTTCTGTCTGTCAAATAAATAAATAAAATCTTAAAAAAAAAAAAAAAGATCATCATTTTTAACCACTCTGCTCCACAAGTATAATTGTGGAATGTCTTTGCTGATAATATTGGATATTATAAATTGCATCTATTTGCATATAACAGGTATACATTTCTCTATTAAACCAGATTATACTTGGTATAAGGCCCAAACACTAAAATCAAATAATAGTCTTAGAACCCACTCCTCTATCCTAGGCTAAATAAGGAAGGCCTGATTCTCAGTCTGTGTTTCAGAAATCACTTCTTGGTCCTTTCGAAGGCTAGTGGTTGTTCTAAAGCCTCTTCTCTAGTGGTGCCCCATTATTAGAAACTGCCAGAGCCCTACAGCTAAAGCACTTAGTGCCTGGTCCATATAGGCATCCCTATAATCTTTCCCATATGCAACCTATAAACTGAGTCTTCTCAACCTATAAACCTGTCAATTCTTCTCTCAGTGTTTAAGAACATATCCATCTTCTGACATGGAATTATTCTCCTCTACTTTTGAAGTCTTCTTCCTTAATTTTCTCCCCTAATGAATCTTTTGAAAACAAAGATCTACTTGGCTGACCTCATGATAAGTCCATCAGTGACACAAAGACTTGTTTATTCTTCTGGGACCAGAGGATACTGGTGGATAACTTTTAGTCAAAGTCTGAGAGAATAAGAGCTAATTTACAGGAATTTACTTTGCCCTGTCAAATTTTTCAGAAATCAGTCTGCTACATACATTTTCTCTGTTATATCTCCTTGAAGGTGGACATTTAGGGAAAAAGAGAAATCGATAATATCATAGCTTTGAGTCCCATGAAGCCCCTCCTGGTATAAATCTCTTTTTCTAACCATTTGGTAGATGTTAGTTCTTAGCAGTTTTGCCCACAGTTGGGCAGAGGAAGAATTAGTAAACAACTGAGACTTACATCCAAAAAACACCTTGAATAATTCACTGCTTCCAACTTTACAGATGAACAAATGCTGATCCACAGTGGTCTGATATTAGTCCGATAACATACAGTCACTGTTAAGGCAACAACTCGGTTTAAATGTCCTGGCTCAAAGGTGTAGAGATAGAAGCAGAAGGGAAATAGAGTTATACAGAACTGGTTTTGTTTCTTGTTCTCTAGGAAAATTTGGACCTGTTGCTTATGTAATTGGTGTCTTTTTTCCCATCTTTAAACTGCATTCTAATAAATACCTACAGAGCTGTTGGGAGGAGAAAATAACATAAGAAATGTGATGACAGTGATGTGCCAGTAAATGCTTAACAACCAGCTCTTGGAATTGATGGAGGAACCATGATTTGTGGCATTTTATCATTTTCATGGTATAAATATTCCTCCTGTTGTCAATTTCAAGCTTCTAACAGTTTAAAAATGGCTGGCAGGATTCCTAAAAACCTAACAATCGCCTCTTACAAGCACATACGAACTGGCACAGACTGGCTCCAACATACCACTGAATATAAAACACTTGGCATGGAGTAGATACTCCATAAATATTAGTTGCCCTCTCATCTTCACAAGGCACAGGTTCTTTTTACCATGCCATGTAACTGTTGTTTTATGAACACTATCTCTTTGAACTTCCCAAGAAATGAGTTATTGTTGTAATAATCTGTGTAAATAAAATGAACTCTCTTGGGTGGAGATGCCTGCATAACATCTCACTACTTTTGAGGATATATGGGAAATGTTCCAACAGTAGACAGTGTGTAAAGTGCTGAGAATTCACCTTGCAGGATTCTTGTGACTTCCCAAAGAAATAGGTTGACATTATACAGACCAGCTGAAACTGAGATAAATTTAAAGCTCATAATGCAGAAGAGAAAGAATGATTTTAAGTAAGAAGATTTCAAATAAAATGATACCAGGTAAGATACCTTGAACTGTTTCATATGAATATGTCTACATAGCTTACTCCAGGATGAGTATGAAGAAGTGATTTTATTTGGATTTTTTTTTTTTTAAGATTTATTTATTTATTTATTTATTTGACAGAGAGAGATCACAAGTAGGCAGAGAGATGGGGGGAAAACAGGCTCCTTGCTGAGCAGAGAGCCCAATGTGGGACTCGATCCCAGGACCCTGGGATCATGACCTGAGCCAAAGGCAGAGACTTAACCCACTGAGCCACCCAGGTGCTCCCCCACTTTTTTTTTTAAGATTTTAGTTTACTTATTTATTTGAGAGAGAGAACACGGACTGAAGGAGGAGCAAAGGGAGAAGCAGACTTCCTGCTGAGCAGGGAGCCTGACTTGGGGCTCGATCTGGGACTCCAGAATCATGATCTGAGCCAAAGGCAGACACTTAACTAAGCCACCCCAGTGACCCGGGAGAGAAAATCTAAAGCAGACTCTCACTGAGCATGGAGCCCAACACAAGGCTCAATCACACGACCCCGATATCGTGATCTGAGGTGAAATTAAGAGTTGGATGCTTAACAGATTATGCCACCCAGGTGCCCCTGTCAAAGCATTTTTTATGATAGCTGCTTCTAAATCCTTGTCAGATGATTCCAACACCTATAAAATCTTGTTACGGTGTCTCTTGATTGTCTCTTCTCATTGAAGTTGGAAATTTTCTGGTTGCTGATGAAAGTGATTTTCAGTTGTATCTTGGACACTTTTTTTTTTACATTTATTTGTTTATTTTTATTTTAGAGAGAGAGAGCATGAGTGGGAGGGAAAGAGGAAGAGGGAGAGAGAATCTCAAGCAGACTCCACGCTCAGTACAGAGCCCATCTTGGGACTTGATCTCACAACCCTGAGATCACGACCTGAACCGAAACCAAGAGTTGGTCATTCAACTAACTGCGCCACCCAGATGCCCCATATCTTGGACATTTTTGCTATTATGTTATGAGATTCTGGATCATCTTCTGTTTTAGCAGGTATCTTATGACACCACAGCACTGGAGGAAAGGTGGTGATGCTTAATTACTACCGGGTGGTATGGAAGTTCAGATTCCCCACTTGGCTTCCACTGAACCTTTGAGATGGTTCAAGAGTATCTTGAAAGAATATCTTTCAACAAAGAAGAGTATCTCTTTGTTGCTGGGTGGAGGTGGGGTTCAGGATCTCCACTAGGGCCTCTGCTGACACTGCAGGGGGCTGGGGAGCCTAGTTACCACTGGTAAAAGTCCTAACCTCCCCACTCAGCCTTTTGATACCACCCTAGCAGGGAGAGGTACCTCATTACCACTAGGTGGGGATGGAATTCCTGGCTTCCCTCATGGTCTTTACTGACAACCTGGGGCAGATGTTGGGGTGATCTCATTATTACCAGGTGTGGGCAAAGGTTCTGACTCCCCAGCCAGCCTTCTTGACACCACCCAGGGGGAGGGCAGAAAAGTGCCTTGATATAGGGCAAGGGCAAAAGCTGAGGCTCTATACTCACATTTTTTCCATGGTGTTTGGCTGGAGTAGAGCAGTTACTGTCTGAAAGTTACCTGTTTTGCCAGGCTGCCCCTTTCCTCATCCTGTAGCTAGAGAAATCTGACTTTTCTTGGGGCCTTTTTTTCCCGCCTTTGGTCTGCGTCTGTTGGCTTCTCTAGCACCCAATTTGGGCTATATGAGTCAGGAAGAAAACCTTTGTCACCATGCTTCTTGGGTCCTGTGATTCCTAGCAGGCCTGCCTCCTCTCTACCTTTTAGAACGTTCTTTATCATCAATATTCAGGGTCTTTAGCTGTACTTAGCCAGAGGAGTGGGGAGATGTGTGTCTACTCCATTTTATCCCAGCAGATACCTTGTGGTTCTGCTGTCACTGCAATGGTACCACAAGGCATTGGTTCCACAAAGAAAAATGGACATTCAAGCCCATATGCTTTCTACTGCTAACACTCACCACCCCTAAGCTTCAGTCCATTTAGGTGGATAGAAAGGGTTTTTAGCTCCATGCCGATACAACATAGCTTACCCCCTCCAGTGTCAGTGCAGCAGGGAGCAAGTAAGGAAGGCAAATCTGGTGCCAGAAATCTAAATTTCCCAGGTGGTAGGGTATTTGCCTCTGGCTTGGGAAGTGAGGTCTACTAGCTGTACTTGTCAGAGAACAGACCTGCAAAGATCAAATCTCTGTTCTCTATCATGGAGGCTTCATCTGCTTTCATGCCATTTTGAGAGCTTAATTGACTCTGTCTCTTGCTGATAAATTCTGCATTGGGTTAAGAGAAGGAACCATCACTTTTGTACATTTCAAATGTAGTCTCTAAAAACCAACACAAGCACTCCAAGACTTTAAATCCTTTCTGCTGGCACACGTTTCAAATAGACATGGGAGCTGCCACTTAAGGAAGTGCAGTTTGTACACTGCACAAAGGCACCCAACCAATGGGACAAAAGGAGCTAAGATCCAGCCCCGGCTCTGCTTGCCAAAACATGTACCCACAGGGCTGCATCACCCAGAGGGGGTGCCTTTTTCAAATTTGCACAAAGGCTCCCTATAAGCACTCAGCTGGGCTCTGAACCTAACAATAGCAGTATTGCAGCATCTCCAAAGAAATACGCTCTTGTATTCTATAAACTCATTATACTTGAATATTCAATTGATACTCATGCATAATTTATATCATCACTTCAAAATAATTTATTTTCAGATTTTCAGGCCCATTAAAATGAGCTCGGAATCATCTGAGATGGAGCACAGTGCAAATTTTGGCCAAGGTCAAATTGGCTTTTTATTTTATTTATTTTTTTAACAATTTTTTTTAAGATTTTTTTTTTAATTTATTTAATTGACAGAGAGAGATCACAAGTAGGCAGAGAGGAAAGGAAGCAGGCTCCCTGCTGAGCAGAGAGCCCGATGTGGGGCTCGATCCCAGGACCCTGAGATCATGACCCAAGCCGAAGGCAGAGGCTTTAACCCACTGAGTCACCCAGGCGCCCCTCAAATTGGCTTTTTAAAAGGATTTTCCATCATTATCCCCCTCGGCCTGCACCTTCCCATTAGTAAGGTTGTTAATGATCAGGTGCTGTGCAGATAGGTTAGGCTTCCTGATAACGCACAATTCCCTGTCCCTTAGCTGTGAACAAAACCTTCTCCTGCTGCCCTATTGTGTGACAGATGTCCTTTCAGGCAATTCAAACTTTTGCCTTCTTGGAATGGCCACATCACTGATTAAATCTGGATACTGAAGGCAACAACAGGTCACTAGGGAGTTGTGAGAAAAGGCCCATTATTTGTCTCCATAGTCATCCAGTGGGCAATTAGTGGACACATCTTTACTCAGAATAAAAGTTTTAATTTCCTTGGATCAAATAGACTTTAAAAAATAAGCCATTGGTCCTAGTCTTACTATAAACCAAGTGGTGATTTAGATGTAAACATTTGGCTCACATCAAGACAACAAGAGAGCACTAAAGCATACCCTAATTTCTTCTTCTTTTTTTTAAGATTTTATTTATTTATTTGACAGAGAGAAAGAGATCACAAGTAGGCAGAACAGGAGGCATAGAGAGAGTGGGGAAGCAGGCTCCCCACTGAGCAGAGAGCCTGATGCTGGACTCAATCCCAAGACCCTATGATCATGACCTGTGCCGAAGACATAGGCTTAACCCACTGAGCCACCTAGGCACCCCGCTTTTTTTTCTTTTTTTTTTTTTAATTGCAGTATAATGACTGTTAGATTAGTTTCAGGAGTATAATAAAGTGATCCAGCAATTCTATACATTACTCCATGTTTATCACAATAAGTATATTCTTAATCCCCTTTACATATTACATCTCCCCTCTGGTGACCACCAGTTCTTTACATTTAAGAGACTAGTTTTTTGTTTGTCTCTTTTTATCTTTGTTTTGTTTCTTAAATTCCACATATGAGTAAAATCATATGGTATTTGTTTTTCTCTGACTGACTGACTTCAGGTAGCACTTTATCCTCTGGATCCCTCCATGTTGCTGCAAATGGCAAGATTTTTTTTCCTTTTTATGGCTGAATACTATTCCTCTGTGTGTGTGTGTATTACAACTTCTTTATCCATTCATCAATCAATGGATACTTGAACTGCTTCCATAATTTGGCAATTGTAAATAATGCTGCAATAAACATAGGGATGCATATATCTTTTTGAATCAGTGTTTTTTCATATGCTTTGGGTAAATACCCAGTAGTGGATTTTTTTTTTTTTTTGAGGAATCTTTTTTTTTTTTTTAAGATTTTATTTATTTATTCAACAGAGAAAGAGATCACAAGTAGGCAGAGAAGCAGGCAGAGAGAGAGGAGGAAGCAGGCTCCCTGCTGTGCAGAGAGCCCGATGAGGGGCTCGATCCCAGGACCTTGAGTGGACAGCAGAGGCTTTAACCCACTGAGCCACCCAGGCGCCCCTTGAGGAATCTTCATACTGTTTTCCACAGGGGCTACACCAGTTTCCATTCTCACCAACAATGCATGGGGGTTCCTTTTTCTCCACATCTTGTCAATTCTTGTTGTTGTTGTTGTTGTTGTTGTTAAGTTTTTATTTACTTCTTTGACAGAGAGAAAGAGACAGTGAGAGAGGGAACACAAGCAGGGGGAGTGTGAGAGGGAGAATCAGGCTTCCTGCCAAGCAGGCCCCTGGGATCACAACCTGAGCAGAAGGCAGACACTTAATGACTGAGCCACCCAGGTGCCCCAGTTGTTGTTTCTTGTGTTTTTTTATTTTAGCCATTTTGGCAGGTGTGAAGTGATCTCTCATTGTGGTTTTAATTTTCATTTCCCTGATGATAAGTGATGTTGAACATCTTTTCATGTGTCTGTTGGCCATATCTATGTCTTTGGCAAAATGTCTTTCCAAGTTCTTTGCCCACTTTTTCATCAGATTGTTTTTTTTTTTAAGATTTTATTTATTTATTTGACAGAGATCACAAGTAGGCAGAGAGGCAGGCAGAGAGAGGAGGAAACAGGCTCCCCACTGAGCAGAGAGCCCGATGTGGGGCTTGATCCCAGGACCCTGAGATAATGACCTGAGCTGAAGGGAGAGGCTTAACCCACTGAGCCACCCAGGCGCCCCTCATCAGATTTTTTTGTGTGTGTGTATTGAGTTGTATAAGTTCTCTATATAGTTTGGATATTAACCTCTTATCAGATGTATTATTTGCAAATATCTTCTCCCGTTCAGTAGGTTTTCTTTTTGTTTTGTTGATTGTTTCCTTTGCTGTGTAGAAGCTTTTTTTCAATAAGTAAACTCCACACCCAACATGGGGGCTGGAACTCTTGACCCTGAGATTAAGAGTTGCATGTTCCACCAACTGAGCCAGCCAGGTACCCCTGTGCAATAGCTTCTTTCTTTTATTTTTTTACAGTTTTTAAAAACAAATTTATTTTAATTACAGTATAGTTAATATACAGTGTCATATTAGTTTCAGGTGTATACTATAGTGATTCATCACTTCCACACAAGGCCCAGTACTCCTCACAAGTGCACTTAATCCCCATCGACTAGTTCACTCACCCTCCCCCCCACATACCACCCACCTCTGGTAACAATTAGTTTGTTCCCAGTAGTTAAGCATGTTTCTTGGCTTGTTTCTCTCTCTCTTTTGTTTTCCTTTGTTTGTTTGTTTTGTTTCCTAAATTCCACATATGAAGTCATAGAGTATTTGTCTTTCTCTGACTGACTCATTTCACTTAGCATTATACTTTCTAGTTCCATCCATATTGTTCCAAATGGGATGTTTTTTATTTTGATGTAGTCCCAATAGTTTATTTTTGCTTTTTTCCCTTGTTTTGGGAGACATATCTAGAAAAATGTTACTATGGCCAATCTCAGAGAAATTACTGCCTGTGCTTTCTCCCAGGATTTTTATGGTTTCAGGTCTCACATTTAGGTCTTTAATCCATTTTGAGTTTATTTTTGTGTCTGGTATAAGGAAGTGATCCATTTTCATTCTTTTGCGTGCACACCCTGGTTTCTTAATTACCCTTTATTTCTTGGCGTCACTAAATATTAATTTTAAAAAAAATATTAATATTTTCTCTCAACTCCCTTGCACTATAAGGTCCATGTCTACCAGGTGAGGAGTTTTAGTTAGCTAAAATTTTCTAATTTGTATGTATCCCAAACAAATATGGCTTCAGTGAATAATGTCCTTTGAGTTCCATCTTTTCTTTTAAAGGTTTTCTATAATTTTTTTAGTACATTTAAAACTTTTTTCTCTTTTATGTGGAAATGGATTTCCCATCTAACTAAAGACCATTCTTTTCACGAAAGAAAGAAAAAAGTATAATGTTAACATTGTACAAGAATTGGTATTTTGAAAAATAGGTTACGGGTGCCTAGATGGCTCAGTGGTTAAGTGACTCCTGATTTTGGCTCAGGTCATGATCTCAGATTGTTCCATGCTGAGTGTGGAACCTCATTGAGATTCTGTCCCTCTCTCTCTCTCTCTCTCTCTGCCCCTCCCAACACACCCGTCCCCTGCTCCACACACTCTCTCTCTAAAGGAAAAAAAAAAAAAAGATTAAATTACAGAACATGGCTAATGTGACTCTCTAAAATATTCATCTTAAGTCTGTATCTTGCCATATGAATGGATTTCCACTACTAAAGTGTTCAGTTTTAAAGTGTTTGGTTTGGAAGTATTCATCCAACGTGAATGATTAAAACAGAACTCATTCAAAAACCTGAATTCTGGTCCTCATTCTGCCATATGCTATGAGGTCTTAGCTAAGACACTTCCCCTGGACCTTTGTTTCCACATCTGAAAACTGAAGATTCTAAATTTGATCCTCTGTTAATGGCTTATACTCCCATAACTCGATGTCAAAGAGTTCTTGGGACTATCCTTCAGAAGTCTCAAATTGTTAGAAGAACAATTTCTGATTTACAGGTGAAAAAACTGGGATTCAAAATAACCAAATAAATAATAAATTCAAATAATATTCAAATATTCAAATAACAACTTGCCCAAAGTCAGAATGCTAAACCATGGACTGGCAGATCCCTCACCCATGTCTTTCTGATTCTAAAGCTCATGCTTTTAGTTCTACCTCCAACTCAATTCTTTCCTCTCAGAAGTCCCAGAGGAGAAGAACCTCTGGATTCCATACTATTAGCATGAAATCTATACCTTGTAGAAGAGCCTCCTTGTAGAAAGTACTAGAGTGCTTAAACATTGGCCTCTAGACCTTGTCCTTCAATTCACTGAGACAAGGGTTCTCACACTGTGGTCCCTGGACCAGAAACAACAAAAATGCCAAAGACTTGCCAAAAAATGAATTCTTGGGCCTCACCCTGTACATCAGAGACTGAATCAGAAACTCTGGGAATGGAACCTGGCCCTCCGTGTTTTAACAAGCTCTCCCATGATTCAGTTATGCAGGGCAGTTTGAGAACCACTGCACTAAGGTGGGACCTTGGAAATGTATGCAAGAACTCTTGAGTTCCAGCCTTTAGCTCTGACATCCTAGGGTCGGGTCCTCCTATGACCTAACTTATGAATTAACAGGGGGATAGATCATATTCATACCCCTAATTTTTTTTTTAAGATTGCTTTTTTTTTTTTAAGATTTTATTTATTTATTTGACAGAGATTACAAGCAGGCAAGAGAGACAGGCAGGAAAAGAGAGGAGGAAGCAGGCTCTCCATGGAGCAGAGAGCCTGATGTGGGGCTCGATCCCAGGACCCTGAGATCATGACCTGAGCCGAAGGCAGAGGCTTTAACCCACTGAGCCACCCAGGCGCCCCCATACCCCTAATTTTAAGGACTGATACCCATAGAATGATGGAGAAGGCAGATGAGGAAGATGAAGAGAACAGCCTTTTGTATGTCCCCCAAGTAGCCATAGTAGCAATTTTTGTGAGGATGTATGGCAGTGATGCCTGTGACATCCCAAATTAGAACAACTTTTTTGGAGTCACTGTGAGTGCAACTAGCTCTATGGGAATTTAAAAACATATTAGGCAACTTGGAACTCAGCTCAAAGAAAGAATCAATTAAAAATGTGCATTCTGTTTCTTTAGCCCAGCTTTAAAGTCATTCAGGAGACGGTTTCTGGGAATGGAGTCTAATAGATCTGTTTTGCAAACTGCAACAAAGTAATATCTCACTTCCCAGGAGTTTACCCCCCACACCCAGGAGATGACATATATTTTGGGATCCATTTCCACCAGAGATGACATAACCAGCCTTCCAGGTAGCTTCACGAACTCATGTTTCCCCAGCTTAGCAATGACTCAGCGGATGACAAGGGAGTATGAATGGCTTTAAGTACCATACTGGCGCCAAGGGTTGTATTTTCATTATTTATTAAACATTTTTCTGGCCCATCGCCTAAGTTCCTATAACTCTATTCTTATGTGGTGCACAACTTGGGTCAGAGATCTCTTCATTAGGCCTGGTCTTAAGGTTAGAAAGATGCCATTTTACTTGTGTGATTGAAGCTACTCATCCATTACCAGAATGCCTGTCCAATGAGAGTTGATTGAAGGAGTGCACAAGGTTAAATCTGGTTTATAAAGAACGGTGATGGGGCGCCTGGGTGACCTCAGGGTTGTGGGATTGAGCCCCACTTGGGCTCTGTGCTGAGCATGTGGAGCCTGTATAAGAGTCTCTCTCTTTCCTTCTGTCCCCCTTCCCCTGCGTTCTCTCTCTCTAAAGTAATAAACAAATAAATCTTTTTAAAAAATAAAGAACAGTGATGGTTGCACACCATCTTGAACACATACTCTTACCTATTTCTTTCATGATGGGGAAGAACGCAAACAAGTTCTGAACAGTTACTATGTCCCACACGCTTTATGTATGTTTGTCTCATTGAATCCTCACAGCAACCCTGTGAGGTTGGAGTTCTGGGTACCATTTTGTAGACAAGCAAGCTGAGGCTGAGAGTCCTGAAATCTCACAGCTCATAAAATGGCAGGGCCAGGAGTGTGACACAATCTTAATCTCCCACTTTCTTTGTTGTCTGAAATAGGATTTAGTCCATGGGCAAAATGCCTCCTCAGAACTGGGGCTCAGAGTATGGCCTTGAAACAAGTTGATGTTCAAGAATCATAGACCCTGGGGCACCTGGGTGGCTCAGTCATTAAGCATTGGCTCTCTGCTCAGGGTGTGGTCCCGGGATCCTGGGATCCAACCCCGCATAGGGCTCCCTGCTCAGTGGGCAGCCTGCTTCTTCCTCTGCCCTTCCCTGTGCTCTCTCCCTCTCCTTCTCAAATAAATTAAATCTTAAAAAAAAAAAAAAAAGGAATCATAGACGGTACCGTGGAATAACAGAGGCAACTGATTTTGGCGGATAAAGGGGGAAAAAGTAAACTCATACCTTTTTATCTTCTTTGGGGAGAGAAAGAGATCACATGTAGGGAGTGGTGGGGGGCGAAGAGAGCAAAGCGAGATGGAGAATCTTAAGCAGGCTCCACACACAGCACAGAGCCCTCCACACGGCTTGATCTTACGACCCCCCCATATCATGACCTGAGCCAAATCAAGAGTTAGATCCTTAACTGACTAAGCCACCCAGCTGCCCCTAAACTCTAATACTTTTTGTTAATTTGTTCTATCAAATATTTTAGGCATATAAAATCACTTATGGAATGTCGCTCATATATCTTTAATGTGTATAAAAGAGAGATGTCATGAGGACTATAAGAAAATGGGGCACCTGGGTGGCTCAGTGGGTTAAAGCCTCTGCCTTCGGCTCAGGTCATGATCCCAGAGTCCTGGGATAGAGCCCCACATCGGGCTCTCTGTGCGGCGGGGAGCCTGTTTCCTCCTCTCTCTGCCTGCCTCTCTGCCTACTTGTGATCTCTGTCTGGCAAATAAATAAATAAAATCTTAAAAAAAAAAAAAAAAAGACTATAAGAAAATAAACACACATCTATAACCCAGTTCTGTGTTCATTTCTTCACTTTGACCCACAAATAACCACTGTCCTGAATTTGTTGTTTGTTTTTTCCTTGCTTTCCTTTATGGTTTTATTACATGTCTTTGTATATGTATGTACAAAATATATTATTAGCTTTGTTTCTAAACATTATATATGTAAGCTATTATACTGAAAGTATACTTCTGCAATATGCTTTTTTTAATTTAACATTATGCTCCTGGATTTATCTATTTTGTCACATAGAGCTATAATTCATTCATTTCCTCTGCTGTATTTTTGTCCCCTCATATCAGTAGACATGTGGATTGTTTCCAGTTTTTGATCGTCACTACAGTGCCATGGACAATCTTAGACAGGTCTCTCTTTTTTTTTTTTTAAAGATTTTATTTATTTATTTGACAGACAGATTACAAATAGGCAGAGAAGCAGGCAGAGAGAGAGGAAGGGAAGCAGGCTCCCCGCTGAGCAGAGAGCCTGATGTGGGGCTTGATCCCAGGACCCTGAGATCATGACCTGAGCCAAAGGCAGAGGCTTTAACCCACTGAGCCACCCAGGCGCCCGACAGTTCTCTTGATCACTTATTTATTTCTCTACATATGTACCTAGAAGTAAATTTTCGAGTTTTAGGATATGCACATGTTCACCTTGATAAGACAATGTCAAATTGTTTTCTGAAGATTTGAACCTCTTTATACTGCTACCAGCAATAGTTAAGCATTTGTATGTCCCGACATTTGATATTGTCACACTTTTTCATTTCATTTTCTAGTTTGGTGGGTGGAAAATGGTAGCCTATAGTTTCAATTGGTAGTTTCTCCACAATTGATTTGTTTGAATGTCTTTTCATAGTCTTATTGGCTTTTCTGGTTTCCTCATCTATGAAATAAATACTTGGGTCTCAAATCCTCTCTTCATCTTTACTCTCTCAACCCTACTAGATCCACAGTATGGATGAAGAATTGCAGATACATGAGAAGTGGTGAAGGAAATGAGGGATGGGGTAAAATGTGTATCCCAAGAAGAGAAGACACCATGTTTGAAAGCCCAGAACTCATTGAGAATGCTGTGTATTTAAGAATCCAACTGAAACCCACACAACACAGGGATGAAAGGCAAGCTTTGACTTCAAGGTGAGAGAGTTCTGAAACTGAAACACATTTCAAAACAGACCACCCTGTAGTAATTTTCAGGTCAATATCCAGACACTGGTTATATGACTCTGGAATCCCTTAGCCACATAAGGATATAAAACAGCTGAGAGAGTAGAAATCCAGGAATGATTTGTGGAGATGAGTTTTTGGAGGGAGAACTGTTTCCTTTAACTCCTGCAAGGGGGAGGACGGGTACTACCCTTTTACCTCAAGATTGGAGAGAAGGACTGTAGTTGGACCAGGAGGAGAATTTGATATGTATTCTGAGGGACATATTCTGATATGACATTCAGAGGACATGGTAGATGATGTCAAGTCATGCTTTAAAAAGTACACATGTGGGACGCCTGGGTGGCTCAGTGGGTTAAGCGGCTGCCTTCGGCTCAGGTCATGATCCCAGCGTCCTGGGATTGAGTCCCGCATCGGGCTCCTTGCTCGGCGGGGAACCTGCTTCTCCCTCTGCCTCTGCCTGCCACTCTGCCTGTGCTCGCTCGTTCTTGCTCCCTCTCTGACAAATAAATAAATTAAAAAAAAAAAAAAAAAGATGTGTGCTCCTCTTACTCTGGAGTGTTGGGAGCCTTTAAAAAAAAAAAAAAAAAAGAATAAAAAGTACACATGTGAAATGACTGTAGTTCTCCACAGTTACCCACTAGGAGAGAGGCCAGAAGTAGGAACAGCTTGACTTCCACATTTGGTATAGCATCTTTCCATTATACTGGCCAGGGGTTAAAAAAGGCCCAAAAGGCTCTTTCCTTGCTTCAACCCCCTGGAGGAGTCAGAGATTGAGCATAATGCAGGGCGTGGAGGAGGTGGGAGTTCCATGTGGGGGAAAAAGAGAAAGCAGCATGAGCTAGCCCCTGCCTCCATAAGCAGCCAGCCCACATTGGACTCCAGCCTGGGGATGAACACAATTTCATTTTAAATTGAATTTTGGGGGCACCTGGGTGGCTCAGTGGGTTAAGCATCTGCCTTCGGCTCAGGTCATGATCTCAGGGTCCTGGGATCGAACCCCACATCGGGCTCTCTGTTCAGCAGGGAGCCTGCTTCTCTCTGCCTCTCTGGCTACTTGTGATCTCTCTCTCTCTGTCAAATAAATAAATAAAATTAAAAAAAAAAAAAGAAATTAATTAAATTGAATTTTGTGTTTTCCATCTTATATGGGCCTGGATATTTTGAAATATTAAACTGAGAATATGTGTTTGACACTGGAAGTGGCCATAACATTTTCTGTTACCCAGTAAGAAACCAAAAAGTCATTGCAACTCCTGGCATCTTTGTCCAAGTGTGAAAGAAGAGACAGGAAAGGCTAAAGGAACAGTGGGAGACAGATACTAAGTTGTTTCCTGATAGAGTTCTAGGAGTTCTGACGTTCAAAATCAATGTAATTAGAGAGCGGCAAGAGAAGAGATTGTAGGGAAGGTGGCCAAATGAATGAGTCACATGGGGATTTGGGAATCAAGGCCCTTGAAAGCCATTCAAGAGTTCGACATAGGGGAATTTTGTGACCAAAATTGTGCCTTTTTTTTTTTAAAGGCCTCTAGTTCAGGGTATATGATGATTTGAAGGGCAGTAGAGGTAAGGGTTGCCCAGAGAAGGCCTTCATTTAGGTGAAATATCATAGGGGCTCAAGTCCAGATTAGTGGCAGTGAAGGTAGAAGAAATGGAAGGTTTGGAGAGAAGTGATAAGCTTGCTAGTCATTGATGATGGAACTGATGTGGGAAGTGAACATTTGTTCCTACATTTCTGATTTGAGCCACAAAATAATCAACAGTGCCATTTCCAGAGATGAGGAATTCTTTTGATCCTTTAGTATTCTTGGGAGATACACAGGGTAGACGGTAGCATCTGCCTCTTACTGCTGTGGTGACTAATGCTCCAGAAAGCCAGTTATTTTGCTGAAATCCACACAACTCATTACATGCTGGGAGCTTCTACTTCAAATGATGGTGCTTGAACTAGTTCCCTTTGATTCCATTTAGAAACAAAAGCCCAACCATAGGTGGAGTTAAGTGTGTAATTTAAAGGGAGAGAGGCACCTGGCTGACTCAGAAGAGTGTGCAATTCTTGATCTCAGGGTCATGAGTTAAATCCCCACATTGGGTCTAGAGATTATTTTTTAAAAAGGGATATTCTTAAAAAAAAAGAAAAGAAAAGGAAGAGAGAAAGAAACTGGGTCATGATATAGTCCTCAAACTTAAACTACTTACACATTCAACAATTTCAGCAAAAGATAATTATGCTTCTTGGACTCATGGAAACATTCCTTGAAACCCTTGATTTCAATACAGTTGAGAAAACTCTGAACTGGCCTAGGTAACCTTTTGCTTCTCTCTCAGCCACAGGACTCTTGGATTTTTAAAATAATTTATTTAATTTTTTTTTTTTAGAGCACGATTTCTCAATCCTTAATGTGCACATGAATCACTTGGGGATCTCGTTAAAATGCCAATTCTGCTTCAGTAGGTTTGGGGTGGGGCTAGAGATCTTGCATTTTTAACTGGCTCCCAGGGTATACCCAGCCTGCTAGTCTGACTTTTGGAAAAGCAAGGTTTGAGATGAGCCCAGAACTTCTCGGAGTAGTGGTGGGCACTGAGAAAGAGCAAAGGGAAGAGACCAAAAGCAATCCCAGAAATGTAATTATGTCGGGGATAAACAGCACTGCACCTTGCAAAATGGCGAGGCAGACACATTTTCCCAGGCCTGTTTCCACTTTGCAAATTCCTTTCCTCATTCAGCACTTTGCCTATGCTGTAGTCCCTTTCTGTGTATTAACTAACCAATCCTTGTCTAGGGTCAGACTGGAAAGCGGGTTTTTCCTGTTACCCTCCTGCATACTCTGCCCAGAAGGCTGCATTTGCACCTGCACTTTCAAGACCCAGAAGAATAAAATGTTAAATGTGGAACAACAGGCAAAACATGTAAAATATCCGACATAGACAAAGCCTGGAAAAGAGGAGGGACTGCCCGTTCACGTGGCTTTTCCTGTAGGGAACATTTTATCCTGCTTCATTCCCTGTGCCTCCTTAAAACCAATCTTTAAGACATTAAATATTAAAAAGGGAAGTATTTCTCTCCAAAGAGTATCTGTTGGCCTTTTGGCCTGTACTCTCCTCGCTCTGAAGTGATGTAGGGTGTAGGGTCTTTGAGCTCTCACTGAGTTGAGGGGTAAACGTGGGGATGGACTGAACCAGACTGAATTGTTCTGATTAACCTTGCTGAATTTAGAGCCAGCAGGAGATTTCAGATAAATTTGGGAATCACCAAACCAAGCCACAAGGGGGCGCCTGGGAGATGCCAAGTGCCATTTCAGTTGTTTAAAACCATTTTGAATATTAAAAATAGAAATAAAATCGATTTGTCATTTCCATACCTAATTTTGTCTCATATAACTTGAAAATGTGGTTGAAAGTATCTTTTACTCTTTGGGGTTTAATTTTCTAATGCGTGAGGTAAAACTTTATGTAATAGGTATTGTTAAATAACAAAAATTCAACAGAGTGAGTTTGAAGTCTAATTGTCTTCATTAAATGATCGGGAATCAGGTAGCATCCCAACTAGCAAGTAGTATTTTCATAGAAGGAGGGTGGAGCGAGAAAGTTATTAGCAAAAGAAAAGGACTGTTGAGAGCAAGCTGGCTTTCCCTGGGGGGAGGAGGGGGGGCGGGGAGCAAACGGTCTTGTGCAGATTTACCTTATCTTTATGAGACCAAGAAGGCCCTTATGGCGCTCATGGGCACTGACTCATTGGCTACAGTTGAGATTACATTTCTTTTCTTTTTTAAAGATTTTATTTATTTATTTGACAGACGAAGATCACAAGTAGGCAGAGAGGCAGGCAGAGAGAGTGGGGGAGCAGGCTTCCTGCTGAGCAGAGAGCCTGGTGCGGGGCTCGATCCCAGGACCCTGAGATCATGACCTGAGCCAAAGGCAGAGGCTTAACCCACTGAGCCACCCAGGCGCCCTGAGACTCCATTTCTGGGGGAGGTTGAACCTAACCTAAAGTTGACACTAAGCTAAGGAGGGGGTAGGGTCTGAGGATACCAGTAGGAGGAAGATGAGAGATGTTTGGAAAACAAAGGTTGCTCTGTTATGTAGAGAAGTGTCTTAGGTAAAGAGGAATTTGTATTAATAGCTATCTTCCTGGTGTAAAAAGCAGCTGAGGGGGAAGTAAAGAGCATTTCCTGAATCTGCTGGGTTTTGATCGCTTTTAACTCAAAATAATGTTCCTGACAAAGTGGTCCATCTTGGGGTGGTCTGCCCTTGGCCCCTATAATCTAAAGCTTTTAGAAAAATGTTTGGCATATAATTAGCATCTAATATATGGCAGTGATTCATGTTGCTGTGTTGTCATCACCATCTTAGCTTGGCAGGACTTTTTGCCACTCAGTTACCCGGGCCTAAATCCCAAATTCCACCTCGTCTTCCCCGTGTCTCAGATACTGTATCCAACTGGTGATGCTTCTTCCTCTCTTCAATCTATGCCCGCCTCATCCCCATAGATGCATCCTTCATTTAATCACTCATTATTTTACTTCCAGACCCCCACAATGTTTTCCTGAAAGTCTCTCTCCTTCCATGAGCGATCGTTTTAAAATACAAATCCGATTATGTTTTCCCAGGAACAAAATCACATCAATGGCTGTATGCAATTTATTGTCAAAGGATGCTAAAAATCAGTGTGTTGTGTGTGTATTTGAAGAGAGAATGATAAAGCAAATGAGACAAAATGTTAATGATACACAAATCTGGGGGTGCCTGGGTGGCTCAGTTGGTTAAGCATATGTCTAACTTCAGCTCAGGTCTCTCTCTCAGGGGCCTGAGATAGAGCCCTAAGGGCAGACTCTGCATTCAGTGGGAGTCTGCTTGTCCCTCTGTGAACCCCACCCCCAGCTAGTGCAGGTGCATCCACGAGCTCTCTCTCTCTCTCTCTCTCTCTTTCTTGCTCTCTCTTTCTCAAATAAGTAAGAAAATCTTAAAAAAAAAAAAAATAGACAAACCTGGATAAATGGTAGGCCAGTGTTTTATGTACTCCTTTTTTTACTCTTTTTATTTTATTGTTGCAACTTTTTATAAATTTGAAATGATTTTCAAAACAAAACACTTCACTGGCTTACCTACTTCAGACTCATCTGCTAGTTTCCCTCTTTGATGTTTAAGTTTCAGCCATAACACATGATTGTAGCTCTTTACTTTTGCATTTGAGTGTTCACTAATTTGGAATGCTGTGGTTTTTACCACTTGTCTACCAGGAAAACTCCTATTTATACTTCAATACCCAGCATATAATACCTCTTATATGATGCCTATGTTTTTTGACAGAATTAATCACCTGACTCCCTTGGGCTGACTGTGTTTCTCATTTTGACTCCTGTGCCCTTTTCTCACATAGTACAATTAGTCTGTGTCTTATACTAAACTCAGAAGATCTTGAAGAACAGAGTCCCCCAAGTCTTATTCATTATTGTACCCTGGAGTCTATAATCCCAATTTCTGACCTCTTGCACTCCTACATACATTTGTATTTGCCAGGCCATGCTGGTTCCTCACCTTTTGCCATTTGCAGTGGCTACAATGACTCTGAATTTGCTGTGGCTTCCTGTTGTTCCCAGCTGAAGCTTGGTTCCTGGCTACTCTCCTCAATTTTTCTTTTTTTTAACTTTTTCCACATGTGGAGGAAGTGAGCCATTACTGATGAGAAGTTGAAATCCTGTGGTCATCATTATCTTATAGACCTCCTCCAACCAGAGGGACCTCCTTCTCTTACTCAATTTTTAAAAAAGATTTTATTTATTTTTTTGAGAGAGAGAGGGCATGAGTGGGGTTGGGGGGACAAAGAGAGAGAGAGGGAAAAGCTGACTCCCTGCTAAGCAGGGAGCCCCATGGGGACCTGAGATCATGACCTGAGCCCAGGGCAGATGCTTAACCAACTGAACCACCCAGGCACCCCTCCTTCCCCTACTCTATTTCTGTGTTTTGGAACCAGTTACTTTATCTCTTGGAAGGCTTAGATTTCTCATTTATAAAAAGATACACATTACTTCAATACGGTTTGTAAGAGATTTGGGTACGGGAGGAAAAATAATTTTTTCACTACTCTTAGGTTCTTGGCTGAGACTCTTGAAGAGTAGTAAATATGCCACCCTAATATATGCCTCTTTGGCATAAGTAGTATCTTCAGCTGGGTATGCTTAAGAAACTGAAGACACAAGATAAACTCTGAAAACAAGTAAAAGTTACTCTTTTGTAAGGGACACTTACATTTATAAGGGACGTTGCCATTTGTGAGGGTATCTCTCTGTACCAGGGAGAGGATGACTTAAAATTCAGGAAACTTTCATCAGTGGAGAAGACATCACTTAAATCTGCATAACAACCCTACCCTTGTATACCATGCTTTTCCTGGTAAGCTCCCATAACTGGCCTTCTACCTCCTACATCTTCCTTTTGTCTTAAGCTGAAAATGGTATTTAAGGGTGGGGGAGGGTAGGTGTGGTCATGGCCAAGAACCTAGTGGGTAGAGGGAAATTATTTTTCTTCCCCAATACCACATTGTAATATAAGACAGATTAATGGGGTGCCTGGGTGGCTCAGTGGGTTAGAGCCTCTGCCTTCGGCTCAGGTCATGATCCCAGGGTCCTGGGATCGAGCCCCGCATCGGGCTCTCTGCTCAGTGGGGAGCCTGCTTCCTCCTCTCTCTCTGCCTGCCTCTCTGCCTGCTTATAATCTCTGTCAAATAAATAAATAAAATCTTAAAAAAAAAAAGACAGATTAACGAGAGAAAAACAATCGGAAATATAATAACATATATACCTCCTGAATGCATGCAGAGACCAGGAAGACTGGGTGACTCCCTGAGATGACTCAAGCCACCACCTTAAAAACCATCATCAGCTAATGACAAAAGAAAGATGTTTGGGTAGGGCAGGGAAACTGATTATGGGAGGCTACCGGAAAAAGCACAGTAAACAAAGGATAAGGTTATTATGCAGATTTAAGTCAGACCTTTTCCATTGATAATTTTCTAGAGATTTGGATACTGTCTTCTCTTCCTGATACAGAGAGGGAGACACCCTTATAAATGGAGGAATTCCTTATAAATGTAAATGTCCCTCAGGAAAGGTCAATTTCTCCTATGTCTGCAGCTTCTCAAAACCAATCAGCCTAAAATAATCTTTATGCCAAAGAGGCATATTTTGAGGTAGCATATTCTGCTCCCTTTCTTTTACATTTTATTTTCTCTTCCCTTTGCTTTGGCTTTCTGTTAAGACAGGTCTTTTCACTGAACCATTTGTGCTAACTTGTCAAAGTTCATCAAATGTTAATAGAAACAACAAGTTATTTCTTGAGAGTTATTATTATTTTTTTAAAGATTTTATCTATTTATTTGACAGAGATCACAGGCAGGCAGAGAGAGAAGAGGAAGCAGGCTCTTTGACACAGGGCTCGATCCCAGGACCCTTGAGACCACCACCCAAGCCCAAGGCAGAGGCTTTAACCCACTGAGCCACCCAGGTGCCTCTCTTGAGAGTTATTTAGGTCAAAGACCAGTATGCCCCTAGTGGTGGGTGTGTATATCTCTTGGGATTTTTATGTTTTCATTCTGTGAAGATTTTAGGGTATGGCAAGCTTAGCCCTTTGTATAGTAATGAATGACCCTTCTAAAAGTTCCAAGTTCTCATTGCTTGTTTTTTACTACCCTTTAAGACCATATGTTTTGTACCTAAGAAACAAAGGGATCCCTCAAAGAAGAAAAATTATTGGCAGTAATACAGACTCACTTTGAAGTACCACTTTCAGAGAACGTCAGCTACTTCCATCTTGACCTCAGTCTGTATTTTCTAATTGATTAATTTTTTTCCAGCTTATCTCTTAACTCAGGCAAAAGACCCTGAGGGCAAAGCATCCTGTGATGGGAACTGAAACTGCCTCCTCAAGTAACAAGGACTGCACTGAGCCAGCAAGACCCTGCATGATTGACCCCAAGACAAAGATAGACCTGACCTTCACTGCCCACCAGCACGTACCCACTGACCTTTGTCCCACATTTTCCTTATATAAACCTAGAAGTATTTTCCACACTTTGGAGACTGTGTTTGAGACGCTGGTCCACTGTCTTCCTGGTGTTGACCTTCCTGAAATAAATTCCTTTCCTTTTTCACCACCATGTGTCTCTCTGCCCTCGAATTTGGTCAGCAGCAGGTGGCTAAACCCTGTCTTTCTGGGCCCGTGGGGCCAGATGCTCTTGCACTCTGGGGCCCCATCTACAAGTTGAAGGGACTGAGTATTTTCTACAGTGATGAGATAGGTCATATGCTTAAAATTTCCTTGTTGGGAGCATAAGAAGTGTGAGTCTGGAATGAAAGCTCCATAGTAGCAGGGACCCGGTCTGTCTTCCTCAGTACTCCATTCCAGTGCCTCAGACAGTGCCTGACTCTACTCGGAGCACAACACATATTGGGGGAAAGAATAAATGAATGAGATCAATAAGCCTATTTAGGGAGATGTCAGAGCTCTAGAAACCTAGATATATCAAAGCAAGTGAAAAAGGGAACCCTGAAGAGACAGGTTCTTCAATGCCCCAAATTTGTCATCAGGATACCACTTGGTACTTCTGCTTGATCAGTAATGAAGATGCTCAGCTTCACCGAGCCAAGGCCTTCCCACGATGGATATTCTCCACCTGTTTCTGGAATCCGAAGTTGTAACAGTACTTCTTGGTCCCTCTGCATTGCGCTGTTACCTGCATGCTGCAGTTTTTTAAGCCCAGGGTTTTCTGGGGTAGTTCTGCTGTAATAATGGGCTAAGTTACTGACAACTGTTCCTTTGTCATCTACTCTCTATCAACACAGTGCAGTTTCCTGTACCCATCAGTGATGGAGAAATGATACAGCTGACACTATTACATGTGAGTAAGCCAAAGGTATCTCATATCAATCTTCCGGGTCATATCCTCTTACTTTCTTCATATTTTAAATGATTTGCAGTTCGGTGGTTTATTTTTTAGAGATCCATTTTATTTTCTTGTTGAGTTCCTGTTCATCTGCTTATCTCCGATATCCTGAAGACTTTGCTTTTTTCTCCCTGCCCTGGCTCTTCCAGTCTGGGGAATTGATAAATGATAATGTGGGGGCCATAGGGGAGAGACAGGCCTTAAGAGGTACTGTATATAGTACATCAAAATGTGATGTACTATACCTTCTCGGCATAAACTGGAAATTAGAAAAAAAAAAGTGCTGCAAATAGAATTGCTTTCTTTGGGCTTAAACCGGATTGGCAGCAACATAAATTCTGCTGTGGGCTGAAGTCATTTTCTACTTTGGCACTACTCAGTCCATGGGGAACGGTGGAGTCATGATTTAGCAGCAAGGTTTTGGGAGCAGGCCAGCATCTACATCTGTTCTGAACTGTAAGTGGACTGGAAAAATGCTTGAAAAAAAGCCAGAGGAGGGAGGTGAAGGAGAACACAAAACCTTTAATCCGAAAAAGGCCATGAAAATGGCTTGATCAATTACAAGGAGATTGGATTTACAGAGAAGTTTTTATAGAAATAAAATCTATACAGCTCTTCTTTGTCTTCATCCATTAAGTTCCTCCATCTTGTGATACAAAAATCATAGCCCATAAGGAAACAAGAAAATCTTATTAGGAAGGACTAAAGCATCACTCACCTTACTTGGGATGAGTCTTAACAATTGAAGCACAATGCTTTGGTAACACCTCTTAGACATTCAGTGCACTTTCTAGTGAATTGCATAATGGATTGCTTTTCTCCAAATGTGTGACTATACCATCTTGTAGGAATTGGGCAGGGGCGGTATTGTTTTCTTTGTTGTTTTTGTTTGCTTGTTTTACATCAAGAGGTACTCCATCAGTTGAAAGTCATGAAGACCATGATTGGGCAAGAATGTGGCTGATTTACTGGAAAGAATGTGGAAGCAGACTGGCCTGGGTTCAGATTTCAACTCCATCATCTCCTGGGCATGGGACTTCAGGCAAGTTGCTCTCTGGTGCCTTTTTCACCTTTAGAATAATAATATCTAATTCACAGCATTGTTGTGAAGATTAGGGGAGTCCATTGGCATACAGAAAGCATGGGATAAATGTTAGTTTGCTTTCTCTCTATTCTCTAGGAGTGCCCTTTCCTTCTGTCTCATTGCCCCGCACATATTTGCATATCCAGAGTCTTGATTTCCAGAGAAGGTATTTGTCTGCTTGGAGTCAATGAACCAAGCCTGGCTTGTCTAAAGTTGAAAGCACTTTTTCTAACTAGCCAAAGGTGGTTAGAAAAACAGAGAAAACAGGCTGCATGGCTTGTACACACAGAAAGGGAGATTCTAAGTTTACTTGGAGCAGTCACAATGGGTTTTGCAAAGAAGCAGGGGCAAGGATCAAGTGGGCTCTGTAGCCAAAATGCCAGATTCTTTTTTGGAAAGACTTTATGTAATGGCAGTCGAATTTCAATAAGAAGGAAATAGAAGATTCAAAATAATAGAAATCGTAGAAATAAATTTCCACAGGATTTAGGAAAAAAAATTTTTTTTTGTTTCTCAGGAAAGCACGTTACATTTTCTAATTATCTATGGGCATATATAAAGAAAAAAAATAGCTTCTAGGGGTCTCAGGGCCCTATTCAACCTCTTTGAATCACAGTTGCTTTATGTAACATGAAAGGATTGAAATGAAATTGATTTCTTTCTAAGGTCACTTTACCAATTTTTTTTTTTAAGATTTAATTTATTTATTTATTTTGACCGAGATCGCAAGTAGAGAGGCAGGCAGAGAGAGAGGGGGAAGCAGGCTCCCCGCTGAGCAGAGAGCCTGATGCGGGGCTCAATCCCAGGACCCCAAGATCATGACCTGAGCAGAAAACAGAGGCTTAACCCACTGAGCCACCCAGGCGCCCTGAAAAATATTCTCTTAAATAAATGGTGTAGTCAACAGTTATCTATATTGGAACTGGGAAATTTGTCAATGCTTTGGACTGTGAGTCCTGTGGGCAGGCAATGTTTTGTTCTGTTTTGTTTTGTTTTTCCATTGGCTCCTGCTTGCTAGGTACAGTTTGTATTGAATGAAATGTATTTTGTATCACTTTATTACAAATCATTATCATGGTTTTGAAAGCTGGAAGCAACTTTTATAGTTCATTTCCTCTATCAACCCACCCTCCATCCATCCCACTATTTTCTAGAAGAAGGAACTAGAATTTAGAGAGAGGGAAAGGGAGACCTTAGAATGGCACCCAAGACTCACAATCCAGAATTCCTTCCACTTCATGGTTCTGAGGAATTCTTTCTGCTTCCTGACAGTGTATTTGTAACTGAGCTAAGCTGAGTTGGCTCCTTGGTAATTGACACGGAAGAGACTACACCAGGTGGAGTTGTCACACTTAAGGAACTTTATTTCCTTAATAGAAAAGAAGATCACAGGCAATAACTTCCAAAGCCACGGCTCCCGCAGTGAGGGTGAGTGCATTTCTCTGATTTAGGGTTAAGATGAATGTTCAGAAAGGGGAGTTTTTGTCATTGCAGGTAAAGGCCAGCATAAGGCTGTGCAGGGGTATTGGGGACATATGGCCATACAGGCATCCTATATTGTGTTAATGAAGCATGTGCTCCCCTCGGGTGGAGTCTTTAACATTACAATGAGGTAGGGGTAACTGTGGACACCCCATGGTCCATCCCCACAGGTGTGAGTCTGCAGTCAGGCTCACACTCCAGAAGCCTGGAGCTCTTCCTGTTGTTTGCCTCCAAAAGATAAGGTTCACATTCCCTTGCAAAAAGGGGGAGGGGGGAATCAGTGGGGGTCTTGCTGGGGCCTGTTTTAACCTCATTAACCCTGTGGGGCACGGTTTCATAGTCACAGGGCTCTGCACCAGTTTTGATGCCTAGGTCCCCAGTTCACTGCCTCACTTTGCACATCATCCACTTAATTTCTCAGCCTTGAACAGGCTGAGGGCATGGCAGGAAATGCCAGCTGGCATGGCACAGCACTCCCTTGAGAGAGGACTAATTTTGCCTGGCCTTGCAGAACTTGCTTGCCTTTTTTCAGCTGTGTCTGCACCAATATGGCTGAATTTACAAGAGCCAAGAGGATGTTTCACCATCTGCCTGTTAGTGGGGAATTGGCCTTTCTGCTCCTCCAACAGGGTTTTGGAAGGCGTGGTGGCTGGGGGCCAGCCCACTGAGGCGCTCCTCCTTGGATTGCATGCTGCTGAGGGAGAGGAAGCTCTGCGGAGACCCAGAGCTTGCGTGACAAAGGGTCTGCACGGGTGTGCAGCAGCAAGTGTGATCTGAACACAATTGCAACACTGTTGCAAACTGTCTCCTACTATCTTCCTGTCCTTATTGCATTTGGACTGTCAGTTGAGAAAGGCCTGAATTAAAGAAAAAAAAAGAAGAAGAAAGAAAGGAAAAACAAAGAATTAAAAAAAAAAAAGATTTTATTTGTAAGTAAACTATTTCAACACCCAGTGTGGGGCTCAAATGTACAAGGCCGAGATCAAGAGTTGCTTGTTGTGGGGCGCCTGGGTGGCTCAGTGGGTTAAAGCCTCTGCCTTCGGCTTAGGTCATGGTCTCAGGGTTCTGGGATGGAGCTCCCCCACTGGGCTCTCTGCTCAGTGGGGAGCCTGCTTCCTCCTCTCTGTCTGTACCTGCTTCTCTGCCTGCTTGTGATCTCTGCCTGTCAAATAAAATCTTTACAAAAAAAAAAAAAAAAAAAAAAAGAGTTGCATGCTGTACTGACTGAGCCACCCAGGTGCCCCAAGATTTTTTTTTTTTTCTTAATTACAAAAGCGCTGCCTGTTTATTGTAGAAAATTTCGAAAGTACACAAAAATATAGAGAAGAAAAATAATGCCGTGTATTCAATTACCATTCCAGGGGAATTAATCAGAAAGTTTTTGTTGTATGTTTTAAAACATACGAATGTGGATTCTACATGTATTTATATATGCTTTTTTCCTTAAAATATATCATAAACAATTTTGTATACCACTAGACCTTATTTAACAATATTTTTAGCACTGCATTGCATACCATCTGATGCTTATACCATATATGTATTCCCCTATTGTTGGATATTTAAGTGTTCTTAAGCTTTTTGTTTGAAGGAATGAATGGGAAACCTTCTTATCTAACTCTGATTATTTTCATAAGCAAATCCTTGAAAACAAAATTGCTGAGTCAAAGTAATGACTAGTTTCTAGTTTAAGTTTTTTTTTTTTTAAGATTTTATTTATTTGACAGACAGAGATCACAAGTAGGCAGAGAGGCAGGCAGAGAGAGAAGAGGAAGCAGGCTCCCTGCTGAGCAGAGAGCCTGATGCGGGGCTCAATCCCAGGACCCCGGGATCATGACCTGATCATGACCTGAGCCGAAGGCAGAGGCTTTAACCCACTGAGCCACCCAGGCGCCCCTCTAGTTTAAGTTTTAATATCCACTGCCAAATTCCCTTTGAGCAAGGTTATAGCAAATTACATTTCCACCAATGTAGACCATTAGCAAATTTCTCAGTGTCCTCACTACTATGGGGAGTTTGATAATGTGATAATTTTTTCATAATCTTTGATAATGTGATAAGTAAAAAATGTGATAAGTGAAAAATGTCTACCATTACACTTAAATGTAGGTTGTGGATCACTATATATTTCCTTAATTTTTTAAGTTTGTTTATTTATTCACTTATTTTAAATATTTTATTTATTTATATGAGAGACAGAGCATGAGCAGGGAGGAGGGGTAGAGGGAGAAGGAGAAGCAGATTCCCTGCTGAGTGGGGAGCCCGATGTGGGGCTTAATCCCAGGATCCTGAGATCATTACCTGGGTGGAAGGCAGATGCTTAACCGACTGAGCCACCCAGGTGCCCCTATTTATTTATTTTTTTATTACCCTCTATACCCAACATGGGGCTCGAACTCATGACCTTGAGATAAAGAGTCACATTCTCTTCCGACTAAGCAAAGCCAGACACCCCACATTTCCTTAATTTAGACCAAGCTAAGGTTACAAAAGTATAGACTGTCAGGTTCCCAGATGAAGAGAATCATACTCGGGCTATATTTACGTATAGGATTTTTTTTTTTCTTGTTAATTACACAAAAAGCCATGATGCCATCTTTAATTTATTTTCTGTTTGCTGATGATAATACTTATCCCAGAGCAGATAACGCTTATATATGTTTGTTTGTTTTAAGAGAAAAAAGTGGTCATCTTGCCTTTTGCAGTTATGATAAAGAAATTTCCAACAATTGTTTACTTCTGTGAGTATCAGGAATGCCACTAGGAAAGTCAAGATAAATTCTTCTCTGTAGCAATATTTTGATAAAAAGGGAATGTATTTTGTGTTTTATTAGGAGGGGTATTGTTGGAGTAGTTTTCTTTAACCTGCTGGGAAAGAAAAATATGAAATCTTTTGGTAGAATTACTTAAAAGATGCCAGTGAGAGGGTTGCCTGGCTGGCTCAGTTGGTAGAGAATGTGACTCTTGAATTCAGGGTTGTATGCTCAAATCCCATGTTGGGTGTAGAGATTATTTAAAAATAAAAATCATTAAAAAAGAGATATAGTGAGGACTGTGGCATTTCTGGTTGGTGGGATGGTTTCAGTAACTAGGACTGAGCATAGCTAGATTGTTTTACTAAATTTAGGTGCTCAGGAGAATGACTTAGGAATTCCTAAGGGACTAGGGATTCCTAGGGACTAGGGATTCATAGTCCCTATAGCTGAGCTGGAAAATACATTCTAGTCAGAATTTAGTATGTCTCAGGAAGGGTTGCACTTGGTCTGAGAAGAAAACCCTCAATGGTAAAGGAGAAAAACATTTCTTTATGTTTTCTTTTTTTTAAGATTTTATTTATTTATTTGACACAAGTAGGCAGAGAGGCAGGCAGGGAGAGAGAGGAGGAAGCAGGCTTCCTGTCCAGCAGAGAGCCCGATATGGGGCTCCATCTCAGGACCCTGAGATCATGACCTGAGCCATAGGCAGAGGCTTTAACCCACTGAGCCACCCAGGTGCCCCTTCTTTATGTTTTCTATCAAAGAAGTAGAGATGATAGGATATATCAATTTTATTTTTATTTTTAAAGATTTATTTATTTATTTATTTGAGAGAAACACAGCCAGAGAGCAAACACAAGCAGGGGGAGTGGGAGAGAGAGAAGCAGGCTTCCTGTGGAGCAGGGAGCATGGTGTGGGACTTGATCCTAGGACCCTGGGATCATGACCTGAGCTGAAGGCAGATGCCCAATGATTGAGCCACCCTGCCCCAAATCTCAATTTTTAAAAAGTTCTATGGTTGTGTTTTATTTTAAATGCATCCTTTAAAAAATAAAGATTTATTTATTTATTATTTTAGAGAGAGACAGAACATGAGTGGGAGGGAGGGACAGAGGAAGTGGGAAAGGGAGAGAATCTCAAGCCAGCCCAAAGCAGGGCTTGACCCCAACCACCCTGAGATCATGACCTGAGCCAAAACACAAGAGTTAGATGCTTAACCAGCTGTGCCAACAGGTGTCCCTGTTGTGTTTTATTTAAAATAAATAAGGATAAGGGTGCCTGGCTGACTCAGTCAGTAGAGCTTGTGACTCTTGATACAGCAAGCCCCACTTCGGGTATAGAGCTTACTTTTAAATAAAATAAAATAAAATAAAATAAAATAAAATAAAATAAAATAAAATAAAATAAAATAAAATAATGAAATGAAATGAAATGAAATGAAATGAAATGAAATAAAACAAAGCCAATTGAAAGAAAGAAAGAAAGAAGTATAATGTTACCTATGGTTTTTCCAATATTTACAGAATTCACTTTTTTTAAAAAAAGATTTTATTTTTATTTATTTATTTGAGAGAGAATGAGTGAGAGAGAGCATGAGAGAGGACAAGGCCAGAGGGAGAAGAAGCAGACTCCACAAGGAGCTGGGAGCCCGATTCAGGACTCGATCCCGGAAGTCCAGGATCATGACCTGAGCTGAAGGCAGTCGCTCAACCAACTGGGCCACCCAGGCACCCCAGAAATCACTTTTATAAAAATATGTGCACTATATTTCTGAGGTGTTTATAGTTTATCATTTAGATTAAAATGTTTGCCATCAATAATACTTTAATATTGATTGTTTATTCTACATATAGGGAGAAAAGTATTTCTATAATTGAGGTGAGGAAAGAAAATCCTAAGAGAAATTATTTTATTTCTGTTTTAAGATTTTGACTTTTCGGGGCACTCGGTGGCTCAGTGGGTTAAAGCCTCTGCCTTCAGCTCAGGTCATGATCCCAGAGTCCTGGGATCGAGAACCACATCAGGCTCTCTGCTCGGCAGGGAGCCTGCTTCCCCCTCTCTCTCTGCCTGCCTCTCTGCCTACTTGTGATCTCTGTCTGTCAAATAAATAAATAAAAATCTAAAAAAAAAAAAAAAAGATTTTGATTTTTCTTGGAACCAAGACCTCAATATAATGTATAAGTTTAAAAAAAAAGAAGAAAAGAAAACTAAGCTCAGAATAAAAACTGAGCCCTAAGCAGTGTGCTGGAACAAGCAAAGGAGGTCAGGGTCAGTGGATTTGGGTTCTGAACCCAGTTCTGTGACCAGTGGGAGAACTTTAGGTTATCCAATCCCCCCTGTCTTGGTCTCAGCCTTCTGATCTGTAAAATGTGGTATTTGGACTTGTTGATCCCTTCCAGGTCAAAGAATTTGTAATTTTTTTTTTTAAGATTTTATTTATTTACTTGAGAGAGAGAGAGAGAGAGAGAACATGAGCGGGACTGCTTTACCACTGAACCAGCCAGACACCCCTGGAGTAAAATCTTTAAACATCCTATGCATTAAAGTATGAACCTATTGTTTTTTGTTTTTTGTTTTTTGAGATTTTATTTATTTATCAGAGATGGAGAGAGACAGAGCACAAGCAGGGGGAGCAGCAGGCAGAGGGAGAAGCAGGCTACCCGCTGAGCAGGGAGCCAGATGCCTGACTCCATCCTAGTACTCTGGGACCATGACCTGAGCTGAAAGCAGACACCCAACAGACTGAGCCACCCAGGCATCCCTGATTCTATTCTTTTAAACCAAATATTTGTATATGGAACTTGGTTGTGCCTCTTAATTTTTTTTTTCTTAAGATTTTATTTATTTTTTTGAGAGCAAGTGAGAGAGAGCTGAGAGAGCACAAGCAGGGGAAGCAGCAGAGTTAGAGGGAGAAGCAGGCTCCCCACTGAGCAGGGAGCCTGTTTTGGGACTAGATCCCAGGATCCTAGGACCACGACCTGAGCCAAAGGCAGACGCTTAACTGACTGACCCAGGCATCCTCCTTTTAAAAAAAAAAAAAAAAGGAAAAGAAAAGATTTTCCCCCTCTTAATTTGTACAAACATTATTCAGAGATTGATATAACTGAGAGTGGAAAAAGGTCTTTTGACTCCCAGGCTTGGTCTGATTTTTGTTGAAGAAGACTGTCTCAAACACAGAGGACCCTCCTCAATTCTTAACTCTTTGTACATACTGTCAGCAACCTGTAAAAACAGTCATTCAATCATAATTACATTGTTTCCAGCTGAATCAGGTTGAACTCAGTCTCTTCTGGGGGGCTGCTATAACTAGTTTGAAGTTTGAAGCTGGGGCACTTGTCTCAGTCTGTTAAGCCTCTGTCTCTTGATTTGGTTCAAGTCATGGTCTCAGAGTTGTGAGATCGAGTCCTGCCTCAGTTTTGTGCTGGGCAAAGAGCGTGCTTAAGATTCTCTCTCTCTCTCCCTCTACCCCTGTGTCCCCCCCTCCCTCTTAAAAAAAAAAAAAAGGTTCAGGTTGCACAGAAGTGCTTTAACAGCCTATCCCCCAGCTCTGACCTCCACTCATACACACACTGACTAGGTTATTCCTTTAGTGAAGAAAATCAAGAGGCCAATGTTTGTAGTAAGCCTTTGGCTTTCTCCTTGCCCACTATGCACATGGTGCCCTCTAGCGGTAGAGTGGAGCATTTCCGAAAAGGGAACGGAGAATCCGCTTCTGTACTGAGATCTTCCAGCTAGCTTTTTGTTTATGTGAGCTTTTTTTGAGTTAAAGGTCGAAAATAATGTACTTTCATTTGCAACTTAAGATGCAAGTTGTCATGGCAATCTAAAATAGTTTACAGTGATCCCTTTTATATATACTCTATCATATCCTTTTAGACATTTTTTTCAAAGATTTTATTTATTTGGCAGAGAGAGAGAGAGAGAGCACAAGTAGGCAGAGAGGCAGGCGGGGGGTGGGGGGGAAGCAGGCTCCCTGTTTTTTTTTTAAAGATTTTATTTATTTATTTGACAGGCAGAGATCACAAGTAGGCAGAGAGGCAGGCAGAGAGAGAGGAAGGGAAGCAGGTTCCCTGTTGAGCAGAGAGCCCGATGCGGGGCTCGATCCCAGGACCCTGGGATCGTGACCTGAGCCGAAGGCAGAGGCTTAACCCACTGAGCCACCCAGGCACCCCCCTTTTAGACATTTTTATGTATGAGGAATAAGGTTAGTCATTTAGGAAGTTTAACAATAATGAGAAAATTCCCCTCAAAAAAAATTTCCTTAGTGTGTTACTGGTATGAAGCTCATAATAGCCAAGATGTTTCTATTAAGGCCTGAACCTAACTCATTAAATAAAAATAAAAGCACATTTCTTTTTTCTTTGGTGCAGAAAAGGCAATTTTATTAAAGCATGGGGGCAAGACTTGGGCAGAAAGCTGCTGCTAAAAGCACGTTTCTTGAAGTGCTGAAGAAGAAGGTGTACCAAAAATATGTACCATATGTATTTTTCAAAAGGACATAAAACTGCACGTTTTGGCACTGTCTTCTCTTCAGATTTCCTTTACCAGTGTTATATAGCTGGACTTCTGATGTCCAGATGGCACTGTAGGAAGATGACTAAGGCAGTCGTGTGCAGAAAGGCTTGTGTATAGTGCAGATAAAATATAAAGATACTATTCCAAAATTGAAGTTTGCAATGATAGTCAACTAATACTTGAAAGTTTTGAGTGTCTGTGTATAATTAAAAAACAAATCTTTGGGGACGCCTGGGTGGCTCAGTCGGTTAAACGGCTGCCTTCAGCTTGGGTCATGATCCCAGCGTCCTGGGATCCAGTCCCACATCGGGCTCCTTGCTCGGCAGGGAGCCTGCTTCTCCCTCTGCCTCTGCCTGCCACTCTGTCTGTCTGTGCTCGCTCTCTCACTGTCCCTCTCTCTCTGACAAATAAATAAATTTTTAAAAAATTATTAAAAAACCACAAATCTTTGTATATTATGCCACTCGAGTCATGTCTTGAACGGCACTTGATGTGTACAATCTCCACCTTTAAAATGAGTTTTAAAATTTTCTATACATTTCTGTGCTGGTTTCTAGACTAGCTACTTACAATAAAGTTTATTTCTAAATAAAATGTTTATAATAAACAGCTTATCAGTTGTGAGAGCCAATTACTTCTCCTAAGCCCTGGTGTAGAATAGATGCATTTCAAATATGGAAGGTTTCATGTATAGATATTGAACTTTAAAAAATGATAATCTCAGGGTGCCTGGGTGGCTCAGATGGTTAAACATCTGCCTTGGGCTCATGATTTCAGGGTCCTGGGGTGGAGTCCCCAAGTCATGTTTCCCTCTCAGCGGGGAGTTTCCTTCCCCCTCTCCCTCTACCACTCCCACTGCTCATGCACTCTCTCTGTATCTGTCTCAAATGAATAAATAAAATCTTTTCTTACACAAATAGTAATCTTAAAAATTCCCTATGTTTCATTATATTGCAAAGCTGAAATTCATCTACTTCTTTTAAAAAGTATTTTGTTCATTCAAGCAGCATTTTTCTCCAGTCTCCTTCAGTTTCCTTCTACCATACCCTATAGTGGACCTACAAGTTTATCGTGCACATGCATTAAACCTTTAAGTGAATAAAAGGATTAAAAAATTTTGAAAAAATTTAAAAAAAAAAAACCCTTTAAGTAGTTTACAGTAGTAACTCTTAGTTCTAAAGTAGCATCTTCATCATATGTAAATGTAGTTCAGAGATGATGCTGGAAAGATGACATGGTCCACACGTGGTTGACTCCTTCCATTGCTGTGTAGAGGGGAAAATGCCTTGTGTGTGCCTATTATGAGAATCATTACCTCCAACAAATAGTTCCACTCTGCCAGCTTCTTTTATTTTCTTTTCAGATGCATTACATTCTCTTTGTCAATCTGCAGTATTCCCATCAAGGATATGAGCATTTTAGGATCTATATCAATATGCTTTAAAAAGTTACTCCTCGGGGCGCCTGGGTGGCTCAGTGGGTTAAAGCCTCTGCCTTCGGCTCAGGTCATGATCTCAGGGTCCTGGGATCGAGCCCCACATCGGGCTCTCTGCTCAGCAGGGAGCCTGCTTCCTCCTCTCTCTCCCTGCCTGCCTCTCTGCCTACTTGTGATCTCTGTCTGTCAAATAAATAAATAAAATCTTAAAAAAAAAAAAAAGTTACTTGTCACCGACAAATGGCAGCTTTCAGGAAAATTGATGGGAAATTCTACGTGTTCATCCATGTTAAATGTCTTCACATGTTTAAAAGAGAGGTCTCTTCTTGTGATGTTCTGTTGACAACTATAAGGTGTGGGTTTTTGTTTGTTTGTTTGTTTAGAAGATGCTAACGATAGCACACCTGATAGGCCAATGAACTCTTCTGACACTAGGGCAGCAGGAACCCCTGATAACTTTTTCAGAGAAAAAACTCACCTGATTTATCCCACATTATTAAATACTCAGCTGTGTTGCTTTCCTTCTCCCTGCTTGGCAAGAGTTGTGAATGATCACTTACACACACAGCAGCTTCTGAACTTCCCATTATTATTATTTTTTTAATTTCATTTCTTTTCAGCTTAACAGAATTCATAGTTTTACAGCACACCCAGTGCTCCATGCAATGCGTGCCCTCCACAATACCCACCACCAGGCTCCCCCAACCTTCCACGGAACTTCCCATTATTAACAGAGTAACTTGGGGAAGGCTGCAATTTTAGATACAGTTACTGCAGGGTTTGGCACCCCAGCTGACAAGAGAGAGTTCTTGAGACATTGTATGCTGCAACTTAGTAAGTTTATTTAAGTAGGTGGGGGATCAGGAGAGCTACCCAGTGCAGAAAGAGCTGCACTCACCCTGTGTGAAGCTGGTGGTTATACACTCAGGGCTCAAGGGCAAGGGGACGTGCAGGGAGTATTAGATCGTAAAGGTCTTCTCCAAACTTCTAATCGTAAAACTACTTTTTCAAGATTTCTCTGGTGCTTATCACTCAGTTCGATATTAACTATGTGTGAGATACACGGGTAGTCAGGAGACCCTTTAAGAATTTAGCAGCCTGGGGCGCCTGGGTGGCTCAGTGGGTTAAAGCCTCTGCCTTCAGCTCAGGTCATGATCCCAGGGTCCTGGGATCAAGCCCTGCATCGGGCTCTCTGCTCACAGAGGAGCCTGCTTCCTCCTCTCTCTGCCTGTCTCTCTGCCTACTTGTGATCTCTGTCTGTCAAATAAATAAATAAAATATTTAAAAAAAAAAAAAAAAAAAAGAATTTAGCAGCCTGCCATATTCAATCCTCAAGGGAGCCACGCAGGCTGTAGGTCAGCCTTCCGGGCTAAGGGTGAACGTTTTTTCTGCTTCTATCCCTCATTATAATGACCCAAACTCCTCTGCATGCAAATAGATGGCCCATTTCTATTTTTTAAAAGTAAACTACCATATTCTGTTCTTCTTAATCATGATGATTTTCTAGCTCTTTTGTGCTGATACAGACATGTATTAGTGTAACAGCCAAAAATGATGAGTCATTTGACAGTGAACCAGATGTGGAGAGGTAATCTGCATGTCTTTATTAACAGAGTGCATCCAAATAACCATACTCACTTGTATTTTCCTTTCATGGTGTCGTTGCCAACAGAGGCCTGGAAATATCCCGCATCTAACCACCGAGGATGACTGTGTTCTGGGACATCAAGAATCTGGCACACGCACACAGTGCAGTACGAATTGCTTCCATCTTATTTTTAATTCCCATATATATTATGAAACATTTCATTAAAAAGGAGAGGGGGCTCTGTTTGTTTATGCAAAATATTCTAATTCAAGGACGGAACCGCCACACATAGTAGATGGCCTAGAATACAAGTTCAGTTTCAAACACTTGAAAGTGGGGCAAGGGGGCCTCCTTTTCTTGCTGGGAACACTCCTGCCAACCTTGCTACACCACTATATTGAATTTCCTCAAAGCAAGGGAAAACAAAAGCCTTTTATATTGCCATGTATTTTTAAACCAATAGCTTCTTTTGCATAGTTCCACTTATTGCGTAACTAAGAAGAAAAAAGACTATTCATACGGAGAGGAAAATTCTTTTTTTTTTTTTAAGATTTTATTTATTTATTTGACAGACAGAGATCACAAGTAGGCAGAGAGGCAGGCAGAGAGAGAAAGGAGGAAACAGGCTCCCTGCTGAGCAGAGAGCCCAATGGCATCTTTGAAGACACAACAGGTAGAAAATGGAAGCATATGTTTCAAAAAAGCGATCTTGGGCAACTACGACCTTCACGCAGGTTGAAATTTGACTTGCTCTACTGTTATTAATGGGCTCAGGCAAATTCAAGTCCTTACAACATTTATGCATGTCGTATGATAAAAGAAATAATGAATATTCAAAGACAAAAATTAATCATATAAATACAAATTAAAAACTCTCCGTCTTAATCTCCTTATTTAAAAAAATCTCATAGCTAGAGGCACATTGTTAAAAATCGTAACCTTGGGTACAGAAACCTTGACCTTTGCCTGGTGACAACTCATAATACTTATACAAGGAAATTGAGGCACGGTCTGTAAATCTTTTATTATGTTGACACATAAACCTGAAAGATAGTCAGCAACCTTACTCACACTTGCTAATCATCTTTCAGAGAGATAAGCCAAAGTGGCTTACAGATCATATCGTTATTCCTCTAGATAGTATTTTTGAAGTGTCACTGAATTTTATAGCTTGGTTCTTTCTAATTAGGTAAGGTCTGAAGGGACCTGCACTACTTCCAATCTCTATTTTAGTTTTCTTAATAAATAAATGACCAGGCTTGTCATTTTAAACATTGGGTGAACTTTTAATTCTACAGTTTTAATTTTAAGTGTAGTGATTTGTATTGAGAAACTTATGAGAGAAGGCAATTAACAGGCTTTAAAAATTATGTTTTTCTTTGTTTTGTTTTGTTAAGTAAAGTCTATACCCAACATGGGGCTACAACTCATGAACCCAAAATCAAGAGTCATGGTGCCCCATCAAATGAGCCAGCCAGGTATCCCCTTTTCCAGAGTTTTTATTTGGGGTCCTCATTAAATGGCTGGATTACTGGATTAGTGTCACCTTCTAATTCAGTTCATTCAGCTCATTCCGGGAGGCAGGAAGCAGCACCTTTCTCTGAAAGGTTTTTTGAAGCCTCACTCCAAGGCAGTAGTTAGGTAGCACCATAATATTGTTATGACTTTTGACATTTAATAACACATTTCCACAATTGTTAATCCATTTGACTCTTAGATTTTTAAAATTTTATTTTTAAGTCATCTCTACACACAATATGGGGCTCAGACTCTGGGATCATGACCAGAGCTGAAGGCAGACGCTTAAGAACTGAGCCATCCAGATGCCCCTCTTCCATTGGATTCTTACAACAATCCTGAAATAGTGAAAGTAGATGCTGTTGTCCTGTTTTCTAAGGTTCTAGAAGTAAATGAACATATCCAAGGACACAGAGCTCTAAGTGGTAGAAGCCAGTTTTGAACTCTAAATCTTTATTTATTTATCTTTTTTTAAAAGATTTTATTTATTTGACAGACAGAGATCACAAGTAGGCAGAGAGGCAGGCAGAGAGAGAGCAGGAAGCAGGCTCCCCGCTGAGCAGAGAGCCCGATGCGGGACTCAATCCCAGGACCCTGAGATCATGACCTGAGCCGAAGGCAGCAGCTTAACCCACTGAGCCACCCAGGTGCCCCACTCTAAATCTTTATATTATAGCTTAGGGTAAAATGTTCTAGATATTTTTTGGGGGAGGGGCCTATTATTATTATTATTATTGAAGTATAACTGGCATGTAACATTAATTTCAGGTGTACAACATAATGATTTGATACTTGCATAAATTGTGAGATTCTCATCACAATAAAAACCAGATCCTTTAATAAGCAAATTATTGCTCTTACTGCTCTTACTGCTACCAGCACTCCCCATTCCTCACCAAACCCTACTACTACTGCTGGGCCCAAGTGGTGGCTTTCTGGGTCCCAAGGAAAAGTAGGAAAGATAATGCTCAATGGCATCTTAACAGCTTGGTATACACAGTTACAGCTTTACCTCGCAGGAGTAAACTCTAGTCAAGTTTAAATATATTAGCACCGGGGCGCCTGGGTGGCTCAGTGGGTTAGGCCTCTGCTTTCAGCTCGGGTCATGGTCCCGGGGTCCTGGGATCGAGCCCCGCATTGGGCTCTCTGCTTGGCGGGGAACCTGCTTCCCCTTCTCTCTCTCTGCCTGCCTCTCTGCCTACTTGTGATCTCTTTCTGTCAAATAAATAAATAAAATCTTTAATAAATAAATAAATATATTAGCACCATCTGTTGCCCAATTCCCTCCTGTCATCCCATCACCTTAGTAACCCACATGCCAAATAAGCAGAAGTTTATTAGGAAAGATTACAAGAAAGTGCCAGCAAATGCAGCCTCCATTCCTAGTTCCAAAGTTATCTCCAGGTCTTGGCTGGTGCTCACTTTCCTGCTGTCTGGCATCTTGTGACATTCAGCTCTTGTTCATGAGCCCTGGAAAAGTCCCAGATGGATCCCAACACTCCCAGCATTTGGCACCAAAGGTCCCATTTGGATCTTTCCATGATTTTCCCAATATCCAGCTCTTGTAGATAAGAATAATGCTAACATTACACAAATGCTACTGGTAAATAATAAGGGGGAGAGAGAGAGAGAGAGGAAGGAGAGAGAATGGGAGAGAGAAAGATGTTTGTTCTAATAGATTGCATAGATTTCAAAAAAGATTGCTAATGATCACTTAATGGCCCTTGTGATTATAGTGAGAAACAAATAAAATTAACTGAGTATTTTTTCAATGCCAGGCAGTGTGCCAAGAGCTTTACATGCATGAGATCATGAAATCCTTATAGTCATTTCATGAGAAAAATACTATTTTTATCCCCATTTTACAGATGAGAAAAACGGAGATCCAGAAAGTCACAGTGGTTTGCTCAAGCTCACTTCATGTGCAAATTATGGGGCTGAAATTTTCACCAAGGCTGAGTGTGGCATTTGGGTCGTAAAAGCATTGTTTAAGGAGACAAAGGAAGGACATATGGGCCAAAGGGTGATTGAAATAACCACTGACTTCCTTCCTTAAGCCTAAACCTGATTCATTTATATAAAGCTTCTATGATTTAATAGGAAACATGTGCGGCTGAGATGAATCATGGATGGGCCCTCATTTTGTTAGGATTGGGCCGTTGATCAAAATATTTGTCGTGCTGAAATATAAATGCCCCCAAAGAGGATCCTTTTCTGCTTTCTTGCAAAGCAAATGCAAGGAAAGCCAACGCCAGGGTTTAGACTGCTGCAAAGTAGTTTCTCTGCACTGCAGACGTGGATGAGAATAGATTGATTCTTTATTATTTTTACGCAACATATTTATCTGTATTTGTGCTTTAGTACAGTGAAGGGGGGGACATGGGAGGCCTTATTTTAGGGATTAAAAGGCTCCCATACACAAGTTACTTCTTCATTCTTTTTTTTTTTTTTTTTAAAGATTTCATTTATTTATTTATTTGACAGAAATCACAAGTAGGCAGAGAGGCAGGCAGGGAGAGAGGAGGAAGCAAGCTCCCCGCGGAGCAGAGAGCCCGATGGGGGCTCGATCCCAGGACCCTGGGATCATGACCTGAGCCGAAGGCAGGGGCTTTAACCCGCTGAGCCACCCAGGCGCCCTCTTCATTCGTTTTTGACTGGTAGTATTGACACTCTCCTATGCTGTTCTTTTCATTTCTGCGACTTGTTTATCTTCTAACTGGACGTTTGTTCCTCTTCATGCCTTTCCCTGTGTCACCTGTGCCCTCACCTACCTCCACTCCAGCAGCCGCCCGTTTGTTTTCTGTTTTTGAGTCCTATCCACTTACTTTGAGTGCTGAGGTGGGGAGAAGCATTCTGTGGCGCTGTGATTAGATCATAACCGTGATTGTGAGCTTCACAGGTGCTTCTCGTATTTTCCTCCTCTTCTCAGGTGGGACAGGATGGCTAGACTGAGTGGGAGCTGGGGATTTCTTTTCTCTCATTTGGAAAGCTAGGTGCAGTTGGATATTTCTCCTTCCTTACATCTCTTGGGCTCTGATAAAAGCCCAGCAGGTTAGGCTCTGGTCAAAGAGTTTCTCCTGGGGTACCTGGGTGGCTCAGTGGGTTAAAGCCTCTGCTTTTGGCTCAGGTCATGATCCCAGGGTCCTGGGATCGAGCCCCACATCGGGCTCTCTGCTCCGCGGAGAGCCTGCTTCCTCCTCTCTCTCTGCCTGCCTCTCTGCCTACTTGTGATCTATCTGTCAAAGAAATAAATAAATGAAATCTTTAAAAAAAAAAAGAGTTTCTCCTGAGGGCAGACCTTGCTAAGAAGGGAATGATCTGATATATTTCCATTCTTTTAGGGTTTTTTTTTTAAAGGTTTTAATATATTTGGGGGCGCCTGGGTGGCTCAGTGGGTTAAAGCCTCTGCCTTCGGCTCAGGTTATGATCTCGGGGTCCTGGGATCGAGCCCCGCCTCTGGCTCTCTACTCAGCGGGGAGCCTGCTTCCTCCTCTCTCTCTGCCTGCCTCTCTGCCTACTTGTGATCTGTCTGTCAAATAAATAAATAAAATCTTTATAAAAAAATATTTTAATTTATTTGAGACAGAGAGAGCACAAGCAAAGGGAACAGCAGGCAGAGGGAGAAGCAGGCTGCCTGCTCAGCAAGGAACCTGATGGGGACTTGATTCCAGGACCCTGGGATTATGGCCTGAGCTGAAGGCAAAAACTTAACTGACTGAGCCATCCGGTCATCCCAGGTTTTTGTTTTCGTTTTCGTTTAGATTTATTTATTTGAGAGAGAGAGAGAACATGATGTGGGGAGGACCCAAGAGAGAGGGAAAGAATCTCAAGCAGATTCCCCACTTAGCAGGGAGCCTGTCACAGGGCTTGATCTCATGACCCTGAGATTACGACCTGAGCCAAAATCAAGAATTGGACACTCAACTGACTGAACCCCCCCAGACACCTCTTTTAGGTTTTATTTTTAAGTAAGTCTCTGCACTGAAGGTAGGACTCAAACCTACAACCCCGAGGTCCAGGGTCCCACGCTCTCCTGACTGAGCCAGCCAGGTCCCCTGATCTGATGTTGTTTCAAAATAGTTCCTTTTCCCCTCTCCATGCCAGAGCTCCAGGACATCAAACATGGAAGGACGGGGTCCTCCTGATAACTGAGTTCCCCGAAGTTTGTGTCTCCCAGACTGGTCCACACTGAGCTTCCAGTCATTCATCAGTGACAGCTCCAGGTTCCCTCCCAGACACTGGTTCCCACGGAGGTGTCTGCTTTGGTAAGTCTCGGTGTCTGTCAGTCTGTCCAGTTCTGGGGGGTGGGGGGAGGAGCAGTTTGGCCAGTGACTTCCCTTCTCTAAGGAGTCGAAAAAAGAATTGTTGATTTTTCAGTTGGTTCAGCTTTTTATTTTTTGTTAGAATGAATGGTGATTTCTCAGCTTCTTAGGTGCAGTACCGGGAAGCAAAAGTTCTCACACATCTTTTAGAAACGAGAAATACTGAGATGAAAACCTCTTCCTTTTCTTCCTTCTGTCTGTAGACTGATAGCAGCTATAATTATCAGTGGAAGATTTTATTCATGGAGGAATCTGTATGTATATAAGGTAATCTCAATATGAAACCTATTTTACGCATGTTAGATGCTGTGATTTGAGACATTACAGTGTAGTAGTAAACCGCATATATTGTGGTTTGAATACTGGCTTTGCCATATATGACCTGTATGGTCTTGAGCAAGAGATCAGCCTATTTGAGTTTCTTTTTTATTCTTTTTATTTTTTTAAGATTTTATTTATTTATTTGACAGAGAGAGAGAGGCACAAGCAGGGGGAGCCGCAGAGGGAGAGAAGCAGGCTCTCTGCTGAGCAGGGAGCCCAATGTGGGACTTGATCCCAGGACCCTGGGATCATGACCTGAGCCAAAGGTAGACAGTTAACCAGCTGAGCCACCTAGCACCCTAAACATATAATGTAAATTTTTTTTTTAAAAGATTTTATTTATTTATTTGACAGACAAAGATCACAAGTAGGCAGAGAGGCAGGCAGGGAGAGGCGGGAAGCAGGCTCCCCGCCAAGCAGAGAGCCCGATGCGGGGCTCGATCCCAGGACCCCAGGACCATGACTCGAGCCGAAGGCAGAGGCTTTAACCCACTGAGCCACCCAGGCGCCCCTAATGTAAATATTTTAAATAAATATGTAACATAAGTAGAATGGACTAGAAAAATATAAAATGTATTGTAAGAAGGATAATAATGCCTATATGCAGAAAAGGGTTAGAAGACATAGCATAGACACACATAGCAGTCCTGAGATTGCTATCCTTTCAAAGTTCTGCTTGCAAGCTTGGCCCTTGGTTGGGAATTTGGATTTGGGAAGGATTCCCACCATTGTCTCACTAAGATTTGCTTACTGGGCTGAAATTGTGCAAGTGATATGGTTTACGCCAAACACCTGATTTCTCTCTTTCTTTTTTTCTTATTTTTTAAAAGATTTTATTTATTTATTTGACACAGAGAGACATAGCCAGAGAGGGAACAAAGCAGGGGGAGTGGGAGAGGGAGAAGCAGGCTTCCTGCCAAGCAAGGAGCCGGATGTAGAGCTCAGTCCCAGGACTCTGGGATCATGACCTGAGCCGAAGGCAGATGTTTAATGACTGAGCCACCCAGGTGCCCCAAACACCTGATTTCCTCCGGGGAGTCTGGAATTTGAGACATGCTAAGCAAAGAGTGCCTATCTGAGCAGTCTCCCATAAAAATCTTGGGCACTGGGCACCTGGGTGGCTCAGTGGGTTAAAGCCTTTGCCTTCTGCTCAGGTCATGATCTCAGGGTCCTGGGACCAGGCCCGACATCGGGCTCTCTGCTCAGCAGGGAGCCTGCTTCCCTTCCTCTCTCTCTGCCTGCCTCTCTGCCTACCTGTGATCTCTGTCAAATAAATAAATAAAATATATTTTAAAAAATCTTGGGGGGCGCAGGGGTGGCTCAGTCGTTTAAGCCTCTGCCTTCAGCTCGGTGTCATGATCTCAGGGCCCTGGGATCGAACCCCGCATTGCATCGGGGCTTTCTGCTCAGCAGGGAGCCTGTTTTCTCCCCCCTCTCTCTGCCTGCCTCTTTGCCTGCTTGTGATCTCTGTCTGTCAAATAAATAAATAAAAATCTAAAAAAAAAAAAAAGAAGAAAAAAGAAAAAAAAAGTCTTGGGCACTGAGTCTTCCAGTGAGGTTTCCCTGCCAGATAACATCTCACATGCATTGTCCCAACTCATTACTGGAGGAATTACACATGTCCTGTGTGACTATACTGGGACAAGACTCTTGGAAGCTCATGGTTTCTTCTAAACTCCACCCTATACAACTTTCCCCAATGCTGATTTTTCTTCGTAGCTACTTACTGTCATAAATCCTAGCCATGAGTGTGACAGTATGCTGTCGCATGCAAATCATTCCCTAGCAAATCATTAAGACTGGGAGTGGCCTTGTAGACCCCTCACACAACCTTACTTTACTAGATTTTTCTAGTAAATTAAATATGATTATACTTTGCATAATATTATAGTAGTAAAGAATAAACTCTAATACATGGTAGCTGAAGTATTATTTATCTTGTGAAAATCACATGAATTTGAATCTTATGCTAAAGGACAAGGAACAGGAAAATGGCCCTAGCTAAACTTGAACTTTTCTGAACACTTTCCAAGTGGACTCCCCTAAAATAATTACCACTTAAGTACTAAGCCTTTATGTATAGTAGAAAATGGGACACTTGGGACACTGTATGATTACTCGGACCCTTCTGCTAGACTTGAGTTAATGAGAACTTCAAGAAGTCCAGTCAGATAGACATTCGGATATCTTTTCTGAGTGTGTGTGTGGTGGCGGGAAATGGAGCATTGCGCCATTCTGAGCCTTTGAGAAAATAATTTGCCCTAGCCACTTCCTCTGCTTAAAAAAATGTAATGTATTAATAGCTGACGAGAACCCATTTGAGATCAAGACATGAGGACAACAGGATGTACTTTTTTGTTTTCAAGGTAGAACTCTCATGCCTCGCTAATCAACTAGAAAGTGTGATATTTGCATGCCTCAGGAGGAAAAAAAGATCCTAGATGGTTTTAGGGTTGTATTTTCAATTTCTATTTACCCAGGCCGGGTCCCTACATGCAAACCAAACTATTTCTGCTGGCTCCTCCAGGTTTCAACCACCTTCACTGTCATGTTTATAAAAAATAGATGAAAACTTGAAGGCATATGTATTTTTTTGGTTATTGCTACAGTTCTTATACTCAGGGATGGGCAAGACTGCCAGGTTTGTGTGGGATCTTGTGCAGGAAAGCACTCTGTTTCAGGTCCAGGGTGACCACTCAGGCCATGTGGCCTGCAGACTCCACGGTGTGAGAGCTCTCAGTGGTGGGAAGCGATGCTGTATAGATTTGTGGCCAGGCTCATTGGGGAATCACAGTTCAGGGCCTTGGGGATGGAGAGCGAGGCCATGTTCTTTGCAGTAGAGAATCACACGCCTTTGAAAAATGACTCCTGCCATTATGTAAAGCTCTGGTCAGGACAGATGGCAGCCCTGTCCCTCGGTCACCAAGTGATCATGCAGTAAAACTTCTCATCATGAACTGGGGCGGGTCTACTGAGTCATAAATAAGGGGGTCCTAGCAGCAATCCTTCATAAAATGAGTGAAGTCATATGGTGCTTGTCTTTCTCTGACTTATTTTCCTTAGCATAATACCCCCTAGTTCCATCCACATTGTTGGAAATGGCAAGATTTGATTCTTTTTGATGGCTTGTGGAAAGACATCTTGATAGTCTTCCAGACTGGAGGAACAAAGACCCACAACTGTTACCTCAATTACCTTTTCAGAGTGGGGTCTTACTGGTTTAGATCTCCGGGTTGAGACTGTGTCAGAAGTCAAGCTGGATTATCATCCGTGCTTACAACTGATATTGCTGGGGACCAGTGTCCAACAGAAACACTGTGTTAGGAATATCTACTGGCAGGTCCTCTACAGTCTGTGTGCCTGAGGCCATATTAATCTCTATCTAAGATACAACACCTGGCCTGGCAGGTGCGACCCGGCTACTCCTTGGTTGAGTTTGGGGTAGTCTACAATCCTCCCACCAGATTCATTCTACAGGTGCCAGTCTGGTGAATTAATGGAAATATGATGAGGACCAAACCCTTAAATCTTTTAGATGCTGGGATGCAATGTTGTTTGTTGCTTAACAAGCAGGTATGGGCCACATCTGCAGCCTCACACAGCACCACGCAATTTTCAGATACCAGCAGGGAGTCCCACAATTCACATCAGTTCTGACACTATCTACCTGGAGATCATGTCATATTCCACAGGTTAAAGGCTCAGTCCTGCAAGACTGCCCCCCCCCCCACCTCCCCACATCAGATACCAGTCACAAGCCACTTGTCACCTAGGCTTTGGATTGGCCAGCTATAGATGGTAGTTTCCCAAGACCCTCCTTGGGTCAAATTAGGTTTGATTAATTTGCTAGACCCTCAAAGTTAGGTTTGATTACTTTGCTAGAGGGGATCACAGAACTCAAAGAAACATTTTACTTACTGGATTACTGGTTTATTATAAAGGAATATAATTTAGGAGCAGCTAGATGCAAGAGATGCAGAGGACAAGGTATGGGGCAAGGGAGGAGGTGGGGCTTCCATGCTCTCTCTAGAGCAAGCCCCTCTCCCCAGTTCTCCGTGTGTTCACCAATCTGGAAGCTCTCTGACCCTGGCTTTTTGGGTTTTCACGGAGGCTTCTTTACATAGGAATGACTGATTAAATTACTGACCATTGATTCAGCCTCCAACCCTTCTCCTATCCCCAGAGATCAGGTGGATGGGATTGAAAGTCCCAGCCCTCTGGGCATATGGTTGGTTCCCCAGATAACCAGCCCCCACCCTTGGGTTCAGTCTTAAAGACGCCTTATTAATACAACCAGAGACACTGTTATCACTCTCATCACTTAGGAAATTCCAAGGGCTTTAGAAGTTCTTTGCCAGAAATGGGGACAAAGACCAAATACATATTATTATAAATCACAATATCACAGCCTGCATTAGCTGGGAGACTGCCGTCTCATTTCCAGGGCCTATCAGCCAGATGTTGGCAACATACTGGCAGAATGAATTGGTCTGAAGCATTCAGTTTGATCCAGTAATTTTTGTGTCTATGTTCTCTTTCCTGGGGCCACCTAAAATTACCAGTACCATGTGGAAAGGGAAAAATATGCATTCTCTTTTCCCTTCTCTGCTTTCGCACTCACCCTCCTTCTGTCCCTTTTCCACATAGCAGCTAGAATGACCCATCATAAAATATAAGTCAGATCACAATACTGCCCTCCTTCCAGTGGCTTCCCATGACTCTTAGAAGACAATTCAAAGTCCCTCCTGTGGCCTCCAAGCCTTTACATGGTTTGACACCATCTTACCTCCTGGTCTTTGCTCCACCATCTTCCATCCTCCCTCCAACTGCCCTGGCCTCTTAGCTGTTTCTAACACATGGAGCACATTCCCTCTCCAGGGCTTTTGCATTTCCTGTTCTGTTTTCCTGGAAAACTCTTCCCCCAGATGTTTGCATGGCTTGCTCCTTCACTCCATTCTGGCATCCGTTCAAGTGTCTTTTTCTCAGCCAAGCCTTCCCTAACTCCTCTGTCATAAAACCTTCCCATTGCTCTTTTTCTCTTTCCTCTACTGTATTTTTCTTTCTGGCACTTAGTACATTGTAACATTATATCCTATAATTGCTTGTTTGCTTGTTTATTGTCTTCTTGCTCCACCTCAACAAGAAAGCACGTTCCACGTGGCAGGCTTTGTTTTGTCCTTTGTTATGACTCCCAGCTCCTGGGAACAAGGCTGGCGTGCAGTGGAAACTCAGTATAGATCAGTTGCATAAATACATGCACGCTTGGTTGTCTTCCTTTCTTTTTCTTTGTGAGGAATCATGGACTCTGATCCTTAATTCACCACTTGGGACTGTGGTGAATTATTGATTTTGAAAGGCATCATTTTAACTCATTGTTTTAACTCAGAAAAATATACTAACTTCCATTCCCTTCCTTCCTAATTTTAAGTGCTGTTTGCTGTAGCTACATCCAAGGTAGCAAGATCCTCTGTGTCAAAGAGAAATACAAGGGCTGGACCTCTAAAGCTTTTATGGTCCGTTCTGCCTGTCAGTGCCAGGTCCAGTGCTCTCTTACTACAGGCAGACGTGGGAGTTCTCAACATGGACTTGGTGAGCCTCGATGAAATTAATGGGTGGGATTCTGAGGGCTCAAGCATCTCCTGAAATAGAGCTTGAATTGGGGGTACATATTTCTGGATTTTGCAGGGGCCCCACACCAGCTTCAGAGGGTAAGAATCCCTCAGAGAGTGGTGGATGTTGGTCTTCACCATGCTTTCCTCCAGTCTCTGTTGCTGTTTATTGGGCAGAGATTGGAGGAGTAGCAGAGGCCTGACCTTCTCCCTTCTCTTCCTTAGGAGGGCGGAGTAACTTGAAGAAAGTAGAGCCACTGTGAAAGTTGACTGTAAACACTAAAGAATGAAAACCTAGATCAATCTAGCTGTTCAACCCTCTTCCCAGCTGATTCTAGTTCTTTATGGAATGGTATCCCATGCACACTCACACATATTGAAGTCTGTTCATCTATCCATCTGTCCATCGGTCCATCGGTCTGTCCATCCATCTGCCCATCCACCCACCCACACATCCATCCATCTGTCCATCCATCCATCCATCCAAAAAATTTCCCACAACATGTCATTCTCAAATGAGACATACTCTGTTTTGTTTTGTTTTGTTTTCAGATTCTGATCCCAGTGACATAATTCAGCTTTCAAATAAGCTTTCTTCCCTGTTAGTGCAATTCTGATCTTCGATATTAAGAATAACGTCTCCAGGGGCACCTGGGTGGCTCAGTGGGTTAAGCCTCTGCCTTCAGCTCCAGTCATGGTCTCAGGGTCCTGGGATCGAGCCCTGCATTGGGCTTTCTGCTCGGCAGGGAGCCTGCTTCCTCTTCTCTCTCTGCCTGCCTCTCTGCCTACTTGTGATCTCTGTCTGTCAAATAAATAAATCTAAAAAAAAAAAGAATAATGTCTCCAGCCAGTAACAATTCCATAGCATTGTTCCACACACTTTGGGACATGGTTAATATTCACTGGTGAAAATGAAAAGGAGACACTTGCTTCTTCTTACAATAAAAGTAACTATTTTTCTTGTTTAATGAAATAATAATATAAAATTCACACTTTACTAAATAAAGATAAAATAGTTAATTGAAATCAATTCTAAGCCATCCATCGCTAGTGATATTTTGGTATATTTATTTTCAGAATTTTTTTAGTTCCCACACCCACCTGAACACATTTACTTTAAAAAGGGGGATTCGGGGCACCTGGGTGGCTCAGTGGGTTAAGGCCTCTGCCTCCAGCTCAGGTCATGATTCCGGGGTCCCGGGATGGAGCCCCAAATTGTGCTCTCTGCTCGGCAGGGAGACTGCCTCCCCCTCTGTCTGTGTCTGCCTCTCTGCCTACTTGTGATTTCTGTCTGTCAAATAAGTAAATAAAATCTTAAAAAAAAAAAATAAAAAGGGGGATTCTACTAAAGATGATATTTGAGAGTTTGCTTTGCCATTTCATGTATAATGGGCATGTTCATTAAATATACATTTGCATTATTATTTAATGGCTATAGAGAGTGTAATATATTGACAAAATAATTTTTAAAAACCACTCATAATAAAAATTATTTTAAAAATTTTATTTATATTATTTTTTAAAATAGGCTTCATGCCTAATGTGGGGCTTGAACTTATGACCCTGACATTAGGCATTGCATCCTCTACTGAATGAACCAGCCAGGCAACCCGCCCCCCACCCCAAACTTTTTGAAAATAACTTTTTTTAAAGATTTTAATTATTTATTTGTCAGAGAGAGAGAGAGAGAACACAGGCAGAGTGGCAGGCAAAGGCAGAGACAGAAGCAGGCTCCCCACTGAGCAAGGAGCCTAATGCGGGAGTCTATCCCAGGACCCTGGGATTAAGACCTGAGCAGAAGGCCGAGGCTTAACCCACTGAGCCACCCAGGCGTCTCTTAAAAATAACTTCTGAAAAATTTGCCTAATGGAAAAAACCCCCTCCCGTTGATGGGCATGGAGATCATTCCCCCGCCCCCATTATTATAAACAGAATTGGGGGAACATCCTTAAACAAACACCATGTACACTTGTCTGAGTATTTCTGTAAGATACAGTCTGGGTTTTGATTTTTTTTTT